>KK121564.1:3960-72937 GCA_000611955.2 Stegodyphus mimosarum | reverse complement strand
AGTCGATTTCTCTGTGACGTCAAAAATTCGAAAAGTGGGGTAGGGTTTGGAAATACGCATCAGAGTACAGAGGTCCGTGTTACTAAGTTCGAGACGCTCGGACGAGGGGCTCGCCGAAGGTCACTCGGAGCTCATCCGGGCAAGTCTAACCATGGAGGTTAGAATAGGTCCTAACCTCCATGGTCTAAACTGGCTTTAACTCACACTAAATCCGTACCAGCGAAGTCTAATTGACTCTGACTTCAACCGTGTAAGAACATTTCGCCGCCTATTCTTGGCAGACTGACTAAAAGTTTTAAATTATATTCGTTGAATATTGTAATACTGAGATAGAAAAACAGATTTCATTCGGTTTCATGCATAATTATAGTAATATTATATTACTATATTTATTACTATATCTATAGTTTATGAAGTCAGATTATGTGTTAGTATTCTATTTAGTTTTTATGAGTCAAACTAGTTACTCATTGAGTGAATCGTGCTGCTATCAAAAGCTATTTTCTTCTTATGCTTTAATTTTTAATTTTCTTAAAGGAATTTTTATCTTGTTGACGCTATATGACAAATTTTTTATTTGCACAAATAAGTCACGGTTTAATGGCAACGTGTTACAACACTTGTAGTATTTGTTGTTGAGTATTGCTGAGAGAGTGGGGAAATGAAAACTTTTATGGTGCTAATTTTTTAAAATCAGTATAGTTGCACTTTTGTTCGTGCGGTTTAATCAGCTTTAACATAATAACTGAAATTTATATATGAACGGATACTATACTTTGTACTTCTCATGAACCCAACATGGCCGTCTTGCCTGTGAACGTTCAGATATTCACTTGATGTACTTATGAATATCAGGCTTTGAAAGTACTTTCTAATATTTAGTACTGCTGGCTGCAGTTTGTTATAGGTAAGTAGTCAGTGTTTTTATCTTTATTCATTGTATAATCTGAAACGTACTAATTAAATGGTGTACACTTCAAAATGTCAATGCATGTTTTTTTTTTTTTTTCTTACTAAGTGTATGTTTTAATTATGTTTTCATTAAAGCCCTATGCTATTTGCTGTTTCCCTTTTCATAAATATTTATAACGTGTAGTCTTTTCTGTTTTAATTTATTTTGTAAATTTAATGTAATTTCTTAAAACTGGGTGTGAAACACTGTCGATAGTTAGAGTTGAGACAGGTTGATAGATTTGAGTTGAAATATTTTCGTTAGAAAATTTTAAGAATTCTTAATTAATTTCATGTTTCTGTTAAGATTAAATACAAATTTTGCGTATAGGACTATGACATTCAGAAATGTAATGTATTTCTAATTTTTATTTGCCTGCATGTATTCCAGTAGACATTGGACGTTTTTTGGCGAAGTATGGTGTAAAAATGAATCTGAAAATCAAGTGTTAAATGTTAATTTAAATAAATTTTTCATTTTTTTATAAGAAAGCATTTTCAATGGTATCCATATTGTATAGAATTACTACGAAAATATTAGTATATAAGCTGCTTTTTTACTATTTACTTTCCATAGGATTCTTCTTAATTATAAGTAAGTTACGTAATTTCAAGTAAGTAAATTTAGTCATCAGGTCATGTTTAATTAAATTACATTGAAAAATAGAAGTAAGTATTCGAAGAAAAGACACTTTTAATTTTAATGTTTCAAAAGTGCTTACTTGTGATCTGACAATTTACTTGAAGGTATGGTTGACAGTTTTTTAGAAATATGTGTTGAATTTTTATGCATACTTAATGCTTGTTGAATTTTTTAATATGCTATTTATTCCTGTTGATAATGTTAGGATAATTATTCCCATTAATTGTAAGATCTTGTGCACAATTTTCTTAGCTTTACCGTAGTTTACATAAGAATGAACTTATATAATAATATATTAATATCTTAGAATGTTTTTCTGTAGCAGTGTTTTTGAATGGATAATTGAAAAAACTTTAGCTTAACAATGCTTCCCTTCCCCCTCCCCCCAAAAAATCCCTTATACTAAATTCTGATTGATTGAAAAAAATCCATTAGCACTTTTTTTCATTTTCTGCCTGGTAATACTCAAGGTGTATATATTTGCTTTGGGTAGTACTGTTTCCAGTGTATAAGTAATAGCTTGTGTTTAAATTAGTTTCATGAAATTTTATGGCTTTTCTTCATAATTTTCTTAACCCAAAGTAGAGTGAGAATTCATGTTTAACATCAAAATTATGTAAATAAACTCTTGACTAATTTCAAATTTATTTCTTTGTATGTGTCATTTCCCAAGTTTATTGCTTGACTGATGAAAGTAAAAATTCATTTATAATTTTATAAATACCCAGTACTTAATTTAACATTCAATTTAAAAGAATTGTATTGTAAAATGAGCTTAAGAAATTTAAAATATGAATTCTGGATGACAAAACATTTGTTCATGTTGTCTCAACATATTGTGATAGTAATAGTAAAGGTAAATATTTGAATCTTAATGAACATGTTTAAACTATATGCTGTTGTCATTATTATATGTTCATTTAAGAATTTGCTAATGAATGGATATTGTCTACTTTAATCAAAATAAGGAAGCAATCTCTATTATTTTTTAATATTCATAGTTTTCCTATTGTAATTCCATTGCTTAATGCAAATTTTTATAAATTTTTTCTTTCATGGTTTGCTACTGTGCAAGTTTAGCAGCAGAAGTACATGCTTTGTAAATACATGTGTAAATGAAATTTGTGCTTATGCCGAAAAGCAGAGTTCTTTTTGTAGTTGAGGGGATGACGGTATGCTTGTGTCTTTGAGGTCGAAGAAGTTCCTTAATAAATATTCTTTAATTTAAAAACTTGTTTATACATTTTCTATTTGATAAATACACATGTCTGTGAAGTTAGTTTCAATTCAGGCTTAATTTCTAAGTGCAGGAATCCTATGGAAGGGCATAAAAAATATGCGAAAATAAATGAATAAAATTATAAAATAATTAATTAATTAAATTATTGGTAAAAGTTTACAATTGGGTGCCCCTTGTTTTTTGGCGATTCTGTTTTGATGCCAATAAGACACAATTTCAAGATGGCCGCTTCACAAAACCAAAACAAGAAGTCAAAGAATTTCACAAACTCCTTGTCCATGTACACATCGACCTATTTTCACTTAAAAAACATCAGAGAATTGCACAAACTCGTCATTGCACATTACCTTGACTGTGTCCATGTGCGCATTGATTTATTTTCAATTAAATAAATCAAGAAGCTAAAATCATGTTAAACTCTCATGTTAACCAGAAATGGGGTTTCATCGCCAAAACTGAACAAAATTGTTCGCCAAAAAACAAGGGGCACCCAATTCTAGAGCCAAATAATTAAAGATTTTGTAATTAAAATAATAAAAATTACATAAAATGTAAAGACAAAAAAATTGGAAGAGAAACATGGCAGTGTGAAACTTAATATTAGGCAAAACAGCAGACTTATTTTGATGTTGATTTTGAACAAAATTGTCGAATTTGAGGGCGATCAAACACAAATACCTTTTTTTCAGGACCAAAAAAATTTCTGCTGAATCCAAAATAAGTTTGCTGTTTTACCTAATTTTAAAATAAATGAAAATGTGTTATTAAATTGTTAAATAATGAAATAATGGACTTATTTGACGTTCTGACTGAAATTATAGTTTCACTCAAAAACTAAGAAGTACTTCAGGCTCTGGCTGAATTTAAGCCCTAAAATACAGTATACTGTACTATTTCAAAGATTATAGAAGCAAAGACCATTGTTTTTTAGCATACCACTTAAAAAAGTACAAACCATTAAAATATCATTAATGAGAGTAGACGTAATATGGAGGAACTTTTAAAGGAGGTTTAATAGGTATGAAAAACAAAGAGACGAAAGTTCATCATTTTCTGAGCATGATCTGTAAATATAATTCTAGCTACCAAACAAAATGCGACAGAAGGAAAAATGGTATTTATATATGCGTATTATTGCAGTCACCTTAGGAAAAATCATATTTTCAAAAGTTGCCAAATTCTGGCAACCATGTGCATGATATTTCATTAGGTAACCATAACCATTCTAAGTTGTAATCCCCAAATCCACTGAATCACCTTTTTCTTATGTGAAAGTGCCAAGGTGGTTATGCTAATAAGTAATTACAGGAAAAGTTTACCCTCAAATCCAAGGATTAGCTGAGAACAAATGGAACACTCTCTACAGGTGACAATCTTTATATCCCATATTTGGTTACATTGTTCGAAAAAGTCTGTCTTTCTGTGGGAAGCCACTAGTATTAGACATGTTTGCCCAGTATGTTCACGCCTAGAGTCGAGAAGGGAAAATTTACCCACTGTCATCCTGAAACTTTGATATGATTAAACTTTTCTTTTCGTAAAAATGTCAATCTTTGGCAAAAGTATTGTTTCCTGTTGGCGAAAAACAGGTATTCATTTACACTAATGTTTGTGAAAATTGCAGCACCATGAAGGAAATGCAATTTAGACCAAACTTACAGGAAATGTAAAATGAGCTTAAGACGCGCAAAATATTAGAATTACAAAGCAATTGCATATGCGTGGAATGAAAATTGGCTGCTTTCCTATGTATATAAAGGACTGTAAAGTTGCATTGAAATCTGTATCGTCATCTGTCTATGGTTAATGTATAATTAGTGGTCAGTATTAGAGATGGGCAAAACCGCTCCTTTAAGGAATCGGATCAGAACCATTCGCTTGCTGAAGTGAATCAGTTCTTTTTAATAATTCATTGC
Organism: Stegodyphus mimosarum; assembly: GCA_000611955.2. Lineage (NCBI taxonomy): Eukaryota > Metazoa > Arthropoda > Arachnida > Araneae > Eresidae > Stegodyphus > Stegodyphus mimosarum. Next base: position 68,187 of record KK121564.1, on the reverse strand, counting down.
TCACTAACAGTGACCTTGATGAATGTGCTCAGAACTGATGTGGTTCAAGAACGGTGTGGAAAGATGCCACGAAAAGTAGAAAGAATTGAACAAGGCATGGGATCGTTGGAAACCGTTTACTCCCTGGGCTGATTTCTTTCAACTGTGCTTTTTAGATTCCCTAAAAAAGCATTTCTACATAGTACAACAGTAAAATTTTGGCTAAAAAATGCTAAAAGTTAAAAAATGAGTAGAACTAAACTAACTTTTGTCAAAGATTATATTATTTTATTACTATAAATGATATTTTGTTGCTACTACAAAGCATAGTGTAAAAATAAATTTTTAGACTGGAGGCAGATCCCAGAGAACAGGAAATTGTCTACTGACAATACCAGTATTTTTCTTTTTTTTTAATCTAATTTGGCAAAATTATATATCAAATATTGTTTGAGGCTCTTCTATTCGGTAGGGTCCACATTTTGTTCTGGAACTTTGGAAAAATATAATAGATGGAAAAATTTGTTTATATTCTAAAGATTAAAGAGGAATTTGCAGCTCTTGATTACAAGACGTTAGTAAAATAAGTAAATTAATAAAAATATAATTTATTATTATATATAAATGTTACAGTAATATTGTGTAAAAAAGGTAATGCATAATATACATAGTTGTACTATGACACAGTATTCAAAGAATTTAAATGAAACTCAAAGGAAGAGCTCTGAGGAAGCAAAAAGAGCAAATAATCAAGACTTCACAGGAGCCAGATTTGCAGCTAAAGCAGAAGCGATGAAAAGAGTGAATAATGAAAATTTCATAGGAATCGGATCTGTGGCTAAAGCAAGAGCGATGAAAAAAGCAAATAATTACAACTTCGAAGGACCTATATCTGCGACTAGTGCCGGAGCACTGACAGTTGAGAATCCGAGGAACTAATTCGTGTAATCTACGTACTTTAAGCAGATCCTCGCACAGCCAGATAGGAAAAAAAAAAAATCAGAAAGAAAAAAAAAAAAAAAAACTCCATCCATTTGCAAACAGAGATGGACAGCTTTGCTAAGATGTGTCGGTTTATTTAATGTTTTGTTTTTAAATACTAGATAGAGCGTAAGCAAATCAAAAGCATACATATATAACACACGTACACAAACATAAAAAATAGGTCAGAGATGTTTCTAGTACATAATAAAGGAAAGAATGCTAGTGTTTACATTAACAGGAATAAAGTTTTTTTGGCACGGTTCTCACTATTAGTTCTCGGTGAACTGTTGTAGAACTGCAGTTCTGTTTTCGCCAGAGCACTGATCATTCGTTCAGTAAAGTGAATCAGTTCCAGAGTTAATTGTTCATCTCTAGTCAGTATGCCTAGTCAACAACAGAGGATGCCATACTAACAATTAACAGAATTTGAATGAGGCCACATTGTTGATATGCGTAATGGTGGACTTTCGTTTTGAGCAGGCGCAGCAGGATGCACGTTGGAAGAAATGGGTAAAGGAGAACCAAACAAGACGAAATTCTTGCAGTGGGACAGGCAATAGCACAATGGCTCGGAACAAGAGACATCTCATCCGCATGGCTGTGATTGATCATACTGTGGCTTCTTATACGTTAGCACTGCATTGCAGTATGGCTACAGATGTTGGGTTGTTTAGCTCCATGGTTTGTCGCCGTCTGAACACAGCAGGAACAACTGCATACAAGAGTTTCTCTACGCAGGGCTCACCTGTCGCTGAATCACAGATGCCTCTGACTTCAGTGGGCACAGCAGCATGGTGTGCCCTGTGCAGTAAGTTGTTTTTTTCAATGAAGCTCGCTGCAGTCTGGAGTACAATGATGGAAGAGTATGCATGAGATGTTACAAAGGGGAACGTCTGCTCTTACAGTGTGTTATTCACGTCATACCTCACAAACATCTGGCATCGTGGTGTGGGGAGCTGTTGGGTATAATTGTCAATCCCATCTAGAACATATTGTGGGAACCTCAACAGTAATCGCTACATGAGGGATGTTATGGGGACCGAAGTGCTGCCCATTCTCCAACACATTCTGGGTGCTGCATTTTAGCAGGGTAATGCTCGTGCGCATCTTTTTCAGAATGAACAAACCTTTATGGCACATGTTTCTCTTCTTCCATGGCTTGCTTATTTTCCAGATGTTTCACTCTTTGAGCATGTCTGGGATTTTATTGTCGATGATTCTCTGTACAACTGATAGGATACCTACTAAGCTTGAAATTTGGCATCAAGACGAAGCTATATGAATTGCCATTCCTCAGGATTACATTTAGAACTTGTATGATTCCAATGCTACGATGTGTACATGCTGTCATCACGCAGTGTGGTAGACAGACAAAGTACTGATTTCCAAACAGACAAAGTACTGATTTCCAACTTTCATTTTGCTTTTTGATTTTAAATTTGTTCCTTTATTTGTACTACCATCAGCAATATGTATAAAAAATTTCAGTAATTTCTGACAGTTCCTTCATTGTGTTACATTTTTCACAAACATTAGTGTAAAAGTTAGAATCAATTTTATGGCTTGCTTATTATTAATATAAAAGAGATAAAAAGAATTTACTTGTGGAGTTGTGGTTCAGGTACAAAAAAGTAGAAGTGCTGGAGCCCACTGCAGTGAGATCTGGTTAAAATTACAATCCGTTCCCAAAATTGAGGAGTACTGGAGCTGTGGTGGGCTTTGGCACAATTTAAATACTGGTCAATTAATTCAACTAAGTATGATTTAAAGGCGAAGGAAATATTAAAATTTTAAATGAAAGTAAGGTCTTAAAATTGTTTCCTAAACTAGATAATAAATGGAAAAATTGTCAGCCTTGTTGAAGTGTAAATAGTGTACCAATAAAAGACACCAATTTTTGAAAACTTATTTGAACTAAATCTTCTCTTTCCATTCCCTTCAATATACTTTCATTCTTCATTCATGAACCAGTCCCAGTATAGAAGGTAATGTCTTTTCCATTCTTCTTGATAAAAATATCTGTAGCATTCTTTGATTTTGCAGAGTCAAAATGACACATGCATTTGTAATTCAGTTTAGGCAGCAATAAAAATATATCATAGGATGCCAACTATGTAATATAGGAGGGAAGAATGGTGACTGTAAATTTGAATTCCATCAAAAAGAGTCTTAAACCTCTTCTGACTGGTTTGGCTTGAAATGTTGAGTTGAACCAACCAATTGCGATCTCTCCATTGCTGAACTCTCTTGTAACGAATAGAGTTTTCCTTCATCTGAAAATATCTGTAGAAAATTTCGTATTGGCAGTCTTACCTAAAGTATGAATTCTTAGTGCTGAGTCGAAATCAAAACACATATCAAAACGAACTTATCTGCTTTACTTTCATTGCGGTTATAGCTTTCTTGACCTCTCTGGGCTTGGTAGGTTTGAAATTTTCTGGACAGCTGTCATTTTGCTTCAGTATATTAATTAATGGTGAAATGTTTAAATTTTTCTGATGAGCTTGGTTTTAAGGTCAAATTATAGAGGGTGTTAGAAACATTTTATTTAAGACTTTCAGGGAATATTTTAACTATAATTCATAAAATTTAAAGAGGGTAAGTTTTAAAAATTCACTCAGCCATGTCCAGGTTTTTGAGGTTTGGAGATAAGTCTAGTTTTGATACTAGAACAATTGATAAAATTGAGATTTATTCATCATTGGAGCCTAATTTTAAAATTTGCCATTATATTAATCATAATTTGGAAGCTTGAAAGTTATAAATCTTGCTTTCAGAGATTTCCGGACTGTTGTTCTGCCAATGGAAGAAACTCTTCTGCTCTTTTCTCTGACATATATACTTTTGGCTCCTTCAAGATCAGTTTGTTTTTAAACATCATTCTTATGATGTGAAAAATGGAAAGGACTTGAAAAACATTTTAAATACAGAACCATCAAAGTAAGTTTACTAAGAGGGAATGCCTTACATTCAGGAAGCGAAGTAAGTACTTAAATTGTGTTCAGTGGTTCAGTGATTATTATAATTAAACAAAATTAAGAAAAAGAAATCTTATTTCTTAGCATTTTTCCAGGGAAAAAAAATTATCATTTTGTAAAATTAACAAAATTATTTTGACAATTCCTTAGATTTATTCAGATGCATTTGGTATGTGAAAGTAAGCTATATTTTGCTGTCAAACCTTTTTGTAAAGAATTTTAAAGAACTGTAAAGTTTTGTTCACTGTATCTGGGGGTTTGTTATATTGGAGTCAATAAGAAAATATGTTGTTTCAAAAAATAGTGTAAAAATTGACTGATCAATTATAAAAAACTTATCAGTGTTATCACAAAAAGAAAAACTTGTCACATCTACCAAAAGAAGTAATAATTCTAATAAAAAATATTAAGGGTTATTTATAGTTATTATTACACATAATTATCAAGATATTTTTGTTCTTTTTCAGTCCCATTTTAAGCAAATTACTTGACATACGTCATAATCTCAAAATACATCTCCGTCTAAAATACACAGTTATGATTATGAATAATCTTTTTATTTATAAGAATATAAAAATAAAATTTGAAATTTTGTTAATAACAAAAATTGGCAAATTTACCTTCCATTTTTACTTAGCATCTAAATACAAAAATGATTTTTTATTTTCTGCTGGCATGTAAATTGTAAGAAAATGTTAGCCATTTTTTGTTATCCATTCCAGATATTGAAATAATTCCATGACTTTTGATTCTACAATTTTGTGTAAACAAGAAATTAATGATGACATACATTACAACTTTGTCATCTGCTGTGAGCACTTTCTATATATTATATTCCATCAATATTTTCATCAACATCAGAAGAAAAATCTTTGACATCAGCATTTTTCATTTTAAATTTTACTGCAATGACGTCTCTTTGTCTCCATGTTTCAACATAATCATCACAGGTTTGACAGTTGTATGCCACATTCTGAAAACATTGATATGCTCTTTTTTTGTAACCACTTACTGATGGAGAAGTTGCTTGTTTTCAGTGTTCTCTTTAAGAGTTTTTGCTAGTTCATAGATTTGTTCACAGATCCAGTTAAAGTTTTCAGCGTGTGTGTAATACAGTCATCAATTAAGAGTATAAGCTTTCGATGATTGAAGGTTCTTTTTTCCACTTTTGCTGCTCTTCAAGCAATTCTGACGGAAAAATAAAAGTTTCAAAATATTGCCAAGCAGTTTAAAATGTTTGTCCTTCATATCATAATACTTTCATGTTATCTGCCCAACACTTATGCAAAGTCATCAGACAGTTACTGGTGACTGCTTTTCACCATCCTAACATGTGACAAACAGTAGTCATTTAAAAAAAGTGGTGATGCAATGAAAATTACATAAAACGGCAACGAATTAACAAAATTAAAAATATAAAATCTAAAATTAAACAGTAAAAATTATACAAAACAAACATCCATAAGAAAATGCTGAAAATTTCATAAAACAATGACAAATTAAAAAAATTGAAAATGCAACAAACATCCATCGTAAAAAATTCATCAACTATTTTCTTGGTTTGCGTAAACAATGACCTGTTTTAACTTTAAAAAGAATCGGAGAATTGCAGAATTCTTTGCATTGCAGAGCAACTTTGTACTGTTGTGGATGTGCACATTGATCTGTTTTAACACACGGAAAAGAATTGCAGAGTTCACAGTATCACTGAGTAACTTTGGTACTGCTTTCCATGTACACATCGATCAGTTTTAACTTAAAACAAAAGAAAATTGCACTTATTTGGAAAAAACTACAATCTCAATCAGAAACCATAAATGTAACCGTACAGTTCCAAAACCGTGTGCATCATGTACTGGTGTAATGCATGATACATGCTGTTTTGGGTTATATTTTTGCAATATATCAATTCTTTGATTATTAGCTTGAGTTTTTTAATCATTGCCTTTATTTTATCTCTAATGGTAAACAAATTAACACTTTGTCCTTGTAATCTTAAATTTAATTAACTTTCCAAAAATATTAGCTCAAATTATAGATATGCTAAACGTGCCAACCATAATTCACTTAAAAACAATTTGATAATTCAAATTTTCAATCACAGAGGAAAATTTGAATTTCTGATCGAAGTTCAAAAAGACGATTTAAAATTTTGCCTTTGGATAACCACTTTGATTCGGAATGTAACAAAAGCATTTCATTGTTCACTGCCCATCTCCAAATAAAATTGTAAATATTCTTGAATTTGAAGCTCCGCTTTTAATAAAATTAACAATTTTGACAACTTGATTCAAAATGATTTTCAGGTTTTTGGGGATTGTTCTGGTTACTAAAGCTTCACGATGAATGGAGCAATGAGTAACTTAATGGAGTAATGAGTAATTTAGTTTCAGGTGTGACTTTATTTGAGAAATAACCCCAGAATGTTTTCCTGTTCTCCATCACTGCATACAGCACTGCACTTATTCCAAGGAATATCATTCGCAGACATAAAATTGTCAGTTACTTTGAAAATTTCATTTGCATTGCTCTATCCTGAAGAAATTCACAAAATAAATACTTTTTGGAGATTCGTTTATCTTCGAAAGGTGTGTAAACTTATAATTGAACAAAGTTCGTTATATCAGTACATTCATCCAGTTGCAATACGAAATACTCAAGTGTTTTGTTTTTTGAATAAGTGTCTCTTTTATGGAATTTGTCGTTTCATGAATTCATTGACTTACTGTATCATTTGATAATGGAATATTATCAAGTCCATCAGTTGCTTTTTCATTGAATAATGTTAAAATGATATCTTTAACTGCTGGTAATATAAAGTTTCCTCCAATAGTGTGAGCCTGCTCAGTCTTGGCAATTCTTAAGGCTTACTAGGCAACTAGCTTCTCCAAAGCTTTTTCATTTGAAGTAACAAAACTTTTCATTGTGTACTTTTTTGAACCCCTATAATTTCCTCTTAAAATATTCTCCACATTTGTCCTTTAAACTGGCAGTCTTATATTCAAGATGTCTTTTAAGAAACGATAGTTTCATACTTTGATTGGATAATAGTTCACCACTAACAACACATTGAGGGTGAGGGTCCATTTTATCTCCATTCAAAGTAAACCCAAATGATAAATAACTTTCATTATATTGTCTATGAACAATTTATCTTTTCTTTTCAGTATTCTTAGTGTTGGTAGATTGTCCTGGATCATCTCAGTCTTAGCCATTTTTGCATTTTAAAAATCCAGGTTTGTTTCATTATTTTTTCATAAATATTTAAATGCACAATATATTCAGAGTTCTTTAGAAACAAACAGAAACATTCTTAAATCTAGTAGAAATGAAAGGAACACAACGCAACAAGAAGACGAAATATCTGCTGTTAGAGACAGCAAATCGATGTATAAATTGAAAATAGAGCAATGTGAGCCCTGTAATGGTGGTAATATTAAAGTATAGACATGCTAATGAATTGATCAACTCTATTATCTTTTTAATCTTTTATCTATTATCTTATTTCCTATTAAATAAACATCCATTTCTATTACTCCTTTAAAAAACATCATTTATGACAAATTTTCTTATGTCTGGTGGCTAAAAGAATATTTGTGAAAATAAAAACTAATTATTTTGCTAAAGCTTATGAGTGATAATTGACCTTGAACAAAGCTCAGATTGCATAAATTTACGAGTTTTAGAGAAAAAACATAAACACTATGTTGGGGGGTTTAATTTTTGAATTTAATAATTAAAAATACTTTGTTTCTCTTGCATACCACTGGTTAAGAATTGCTGTTCTAGATATTATCAGATTGCGGCATCTGTGAATGGTGATCCATTCCAGCAATGCATTTTAGTGTCCCTTAGGCTATGCTTTTCTTAGGTTTTCCTTTGATCCACAATTTTTCAATAAGCAGAAATTATCTAATTTTGATTTTTCTATGTAGTACCTGTAGTACCAGTTGTAGATTTAGATAAACTGTATTTCTAGCTTATATCGATTTGGCTACCTTCATTATGTATTTTTAAAGTCATGTTCACTTGATTTTCAACACAAAATGCATTACATTTATAGCTTTTCATGCAAATGAATTTTTGACTCGAAAAATTTTAACGAACACAAAGTGAAAAGAGTTAGGTCAGAATGTGAAGTTTGCTGATCTGGAAAAGTTGAAAAGGAATGATAATTTCGTTGCAAACCTGTCTTATCAAATGAGAATACATTGATTTTACCCAGGACATGTGGCTGAAAAGAAAGGATAGTAATTTCTTCTAAGGAATGAATATTCTAAATCTTGCAAAAGCCCTGAAGAATGCAAAACTATCCATTTAGAAGGTAGAACATGGACAACATTTTAATTACTGGAATAAAACAAATTTATAAGAATAAAATATGTATATTCCTTCTCCTTTTCCAAAAATGTATCATCGGCATACCCCATGCTTGTGAGAATTTATTGACTCCTCTAAGTAGCAAATATTTCAAAATTTCTATCACAGCATCAGCTTTGAACAGAGCTCTGTGTTGCAGCTTAATTAAGAAATGTGAATGAAATTGGAGAATGCATTAAAATTCTTTGGCTCAGTCATCATCGTATGTTGCAGCAATAGTTTCCTAAGGTATGTTTATTATGTGTCCCAATTCTGTAAGAATTTGGTGGTATGCTTGAAGATCACATCTTTAGTTATGTGAAGCATGATTGGTTTGCTGTTAAGGTGTTTATTGTATAGCCTAAACATTGATGAGTTTAAGGATTAGTAATTTTTGAGTGAAAAATTGCAGAAATTCTGGAAAAAGTTACGAAAAATGTGAAATTCTTTCAGTTGAAGCTATCCATAAATTCATTATATCCTATTTTCATATGTTTAGAGGTCTCCCATATAAAACAACATTACAGAAAATTGAACGGGCTCAAAAAAATTCTTTCATTGTAAAGTGGGGCTTGACTGAAAATTTCATAGCTTTATAGTAACCTTTTTTGGGTAGGGGAGATTAGCTGGGATTTTTCTTACTTTTTTTTTAAATGAAGGAAGAACACTTCATCCAATTAAAGAATCGTGACTCATCAAATCTTTTATTTTACGGTATGATTTAATTATATTTATTAACTTGATATAATTAAGGTAAAATAACATGGCAAACAAATATTAATTTAGAAGTCAAACAACAAAAAGCTTTTGCACTTGGGCAGCTGAGGTTGATGGTTTGGTAAAACCATCGAAACTAGTGCTGTGAAAATTTGCAAATATAATGCTGATTTTTGTTGTTTGACTTCTAAATAAATAAGTTGATATATATATATTGAATTTTTTTTTTCAACTGGCTAATTAGGTTTCTTCAAAACAGCTTTGGCATTTTTTTGCTCATTTCAGAAAGATTTTTCAGAGCTTTAATCTTTTCAGGGAAACTACACATATTTGTGTATTTAATTTTTTTTAAAATTAAAATTGTTCGAATTAAGGGGAAATTGAATAAAAATCTCTCACTCTTTTAAAAAAAAGTCCTCATAAAAAAACTTATTCTTGAAAAGGTTGATTATTTTTCTTTCGTTTACGGGTCAATTATAAACTCCTTGAGTTATTAAAAATGAGTAAGATTTTCTTCTAGTATCTTATGGCTACTTGATAATTTTTTAGTGTTTTTAAAGTATGAATATAGTTTTTACAGCATTAGCTTGTAAAATTATACAATTTTAAAAACTTGTTATGCAATATTTGTTTAAAAATTATTGAAGCTTAGCTGCAAAGCAACTTTCTTAATTATAATGGCCATGTGCAGTCCATGATTGATCTGAAAAGTGGGTTCTAAAAAATGAGGATTAACCAGTAATGTGTATCAATTTCATTATTTCTCAATTTTTTGATGTATGGGCTTAACATCAGCAGTTGGTAGTTACCTTTCTATTGCCATCCATAAGAAACCTACTAAGGAAATGTTTGAGACAAATAATTATTGCAGGTACTATTTATATAAAGAAAATATTGAAGACAAGGAAATAGGCCTTAAGAAAAAAAAACGAAAAAAAAAAAATTTAAAAAATCTGAAATGTTTCAGATTTTAAATTATGTCCAAAGGGACGTTTATTTAACGTTTTGTGTGTTACCTTTATTTGTTAAATACCATGTTCTTCGCACTTAAACCATAAAATTCAGTTCAACAGGAATATCGCAAAATAATTTTAAATTGAGCATATCTTTATAAATTTCGGTACACGCTCTCACGCGCTGGAGATAAAAATGTTTTTCTGTACAACGTTGGTATTGCTGGCTTTGAAATCTTTGAGTTTGTTAATGAAAAATTCGTTAAAGTTTTAGAGAATATTGTTACGAATTTCACATTTATTTGGCTATTTATTTAGAACTGTAATTAAAATTCCATTTTATTTTCCTGTGCAACGCACGCAGACGATTTTTGAAGAGAAAGCCACGTCAAAAAAAAAAAAAATGCATACATTTATGCAGATTTTTCATTTTTTAAAATTTAATGCAGAGCGATAACATTTAGTGGCAACAATTTGAAAAGTGATACGCCGTTTTTGTGTTTCCGACGCAAAATCGCAAAACGAAAGTAATAGTCCTTCGGGACTAAATCCCTTTGGACTAAAAAAAAAAGAGAGAGAGGTAAGATGATTTATGTAGCTGATGTGACAAGTATTTAGCACTTCAGAGGTCTAATATCAGCTGCATTGAAGTTGATATGAATGATTTAAATGTGATTGAACAATAAAGTTGAAATATTGCTTCATGGTAAAATATCAAAATTAGTGTTAAAAAATGTATATAGTGCTCTAGAAAGACACAGTTGCTGTGCTGTATAAAGACCCATTTTGTATTAAGTTACAAAAATACAGGACTGTAAAATTTGGATAACATTTCGTAGCGAAAGGACAAAATTTTGGCTTGGCAACTTGAAAGAAAATTGTAAATATTTAGAAATTTTTTTACGGATCAGTAAATTTGTGAGGTGCAGATCCATTGAGAATAGAAGAAGAAGTCATAAATATTGCTTATCAGATATACAGAAAATTCTTTGGATAGTTGCTGTTTCGTAAATTGTAAAAATGACTTTAAGCCAGGCATTAGGATTTGTGGGATTCCTAGGAAAGTGTTTACATACATATATGTTAGACACGGAACTACAGCTCATGTATAATTTAAAGGTAAGGGCATGCAATTGCTTAGTATAGAAATCTTTTCTGGATGACTTCAAAACTGGAAAAAAAATTTTTTTTAAAGTAATTTCTGTGTTTGCAAAAATTGACACTTCTCTTCCAATTTGGTGAACTTTGGTAATATTAAATTTATTATCTTTATTATATTTCTGAAATATAAAAAAGTGTTGCAATTTGTAATCAGAATGCATTATATATATATATATATATCATTTTTATATATTTCTTAATTTTGCTTTAAAACGTTTTTCCCCTTTTTAGAGAAATTTAAGTTTAACAATATTTAAACAATTTTTTCTTTTTATTTATAACTTATCTCTATGAATAAATTATTTTATACTCATGGGTAATATTAAAGGAATTAAAAATAAGTTTCTGAATGGGGGAAAACAATTTAATTTCTTTTTTATCAAATAAAACGTCTTTTTTGGGACCTGCATAAATTTTGTTCTATAAATTCTAGATATATTCTTATTCTGTAAATACTAGATGCCATATTATTTGTTTCTCCCCCCCCCATACTAAAAGATTCATGACAGATAATGAAATTTTCCAGTGGTTTTAATATATGTGATTCATTGATTGCAGTGATTTGCCATAAGTGTTTATTCTTCACAATAAAGTATTTAAAATTATTGCCATGAGGGCCATTCCTGGAATGGCCATAGGCAGATAGCCCTTGAGGCTTTGCCATAATCACATAAGCAAACAAACACTGTATTTATTCTCATTTCTCTGAATTTTTGAAGCACAGATTTTGGATAATTTTTGTTTCATGTGACTGTAACTGGTTTTAAATGTTAGTATGGTATTTATTGTTGTTGGCCATATCTAATATTATGTAATTTTTTGGTTTTAAAGTACATTTATAGTTCTCCAGCTCGCTATGCAAAATTAGTCAGCATTGAGGAGATGTGGGGGAACAGCAATAACATTTGTGCAAAATTCTAGGACTGTGTTACAACTTTCTGAAGCAAAATAAATATCAGTATTTAAAGAGTAACACAGGGAATACACATTCTATTCAGACTAGCGATGCAGATTTCTAATCCAAGCACTTTTCAACTAGTTTCACTGCACTGCCATATGTTTACCCTAGACAAATTTGATGTGTGTACTTAATTTTGCTAAATTGAATAGCACTTATTCTTTCAAATACATTTCATGTCTTTAACCCTTTGATGTGCGGTGGTCGTGCTCTGAAACCACCAATTTCCGAATGTTTTTCTCGTCTTCCTGAAATTTTTGAATGAAAACTGATTATTATGATTGATTACTGATCTTTTGCCTCTAAATATCACAAAATGACTGCAAAATCATACATTTTTTAGGTATTAGTACTTCAAATTGGATGCCTTTTAAAATTCGTTTTCAGGAGACAAAATAACTAACTTCCTTTTATTAATATAAACAACTTTAAATTTCAAAAGTTATTTATCACACATCATTATTACTATTATAAACAATAAAAAATAGCAATAATTAAACTGTGTATATAAAAAAAACTATGTAGATTTATAACATTTGCTTTGTGGTTTCAGAGCACGACCATTGAGCCACTACAGCATTGTGTCACAATCCTCTAGAGACTGAGTATTCACGCCTTGAAACCACTGCTCTTTACAATGGTGTTTGCTGCTTTTCAAATAGGAATGTGTATTTTTACCTGGATATAGATAAGGGGCTTTGAAACCACAATTATTTTATTATTAAACAATACATGCACCTGCCCACTGAAAAGGTCTTTATTTGAATCTTATTATTGAAAAGGTCTTACATTTCCAGAGAATTTTCTCTGAGCTCAACACGCTTGCTCCCTATACTAGTAATGTGATTTTATAAATTTTTGTATATGGTTTAAGTATAATGCAAATATACTTTGCTATAATTAAAAATAGAAATCTCGTAAAAGTTTTATTTAAATTTAAAATGGTATTTTATAAATATTTGGGACAAATATGAATAGGAAACGAAATATCTGTATCAAAGCCCAAAAAACCAAGCTCCCCTATTAACATAAAAAATCACAAATTTCATGTGCCAGACAAAAAGAGACTAAGTAATGCTGGACATATTCCAGTAAAATGCAGATCCCAATGTTACATTTTGTAGCACAAGGGAGAAACCTTATAGAACAAGATACATGTGCGAAACTTGCAATGTGGGTCTAATGCTTTCTCATTACTACAGGGGCACACTCACAACGTCAGAGACAAAAAAAAAAAAAAAAAAAAAAAAAAAATTCTTCGACTTTAAAAAAAAACTTTTTTTTTTAATCCTTACTTTATTGAGTTTTTTAATCCTTTATGTACTTATTATGTACGTTCTTATGTTTTCACTGCTACAGAAAATTTCATGAATGTTTTTCTTTCATTTTTTCTGACAATTTACTTTGTAAAATAATGTGAAAAATTTATATATAATGCATTTCGGAAATAGTCTTTTTTTTTTTTTTTTTTTTAATTTTCAAATTTCGTCATTTATTGGAATTGCGCATGGAAAAAGGTAAGTTTTCCCCCCTTACTATCTCAGTAAATTTCAAAGTCCTAGATGCGCACTGGTTTCGCAGTGTAACCACCACCCACAGATCAATGGGCGAGAGTAGATTTTTTCTAATTCATATATTATTTGTGTCTCGGATCATATTATTCAATTTCTAGAGTTTTATCATTAAAAAATTGTAAAAATAATATTGCACACTTCAAAGGGTTAAATGGCTAAAAAAATTCTCGAAATCTTACCATTCAGTAAGTATTACATGTATAAAGTGCTAAGCTGATTTTAAGTATGATAATTAGTAATTATTTCCTGGCAGGAAAGTTCCAAACTTTTCCGTTTTTGCAAATTGTAATTTAACTGAGGCATTAAGATATTCAATTTTTATTAAAATTATAATTGTTAAAAAGGGTACTCTGTCGTTATCTGCCCCCCCAACTGAAAAGTCTTAACTATAGCTGGCAACTAAGTTTTCACCAAGCCAATGTACGAAAGGCAGCAATCAGTTTCAAATGCTGGTGCACTAAGGATTCCAGACCAGATCAGTCGATTGAAAAAATAAAAAACAAGAAACATCAATAATAAAACTCTATTTTAAAAAAATCCTGTTTTTTTTCACTGCGATTTGTTTTCACTTAAAAAAAAAAAATCGGAGAATTGGACAAACTTGGCTCCTTACAACTCTTTGCTTTACACACCAGTCAAAAGAGACACATGCTAAGTGCATACCTGGGTTGTCACATAAATACTTTTTGCTGATACTGTGGGTTGCCACATAACTAATTTCTCAACATACTGCTTTACCTCGTGAATACTTTTTTGCAACTTTTTTGGGTAGATGGTGCGCACAGTCGGAAAGTACCAAAAAATCATAAATATAGAACAGTTTTAACTTGAAGAAAGTTGTTATATGACAGATGTTCCAGATAAATTTCATGAAGACTTTTAGGCTTAAGTAAATAATATTGTAATAGTTACCTTTAGTTTACCCATGAAGACTTTTAGGCTTAAGTAAATAATATTGTAATAGTTACCTTTAGTTTACCCATGAATACTTTTAGGCTAAGTTATGCTATTTGAAGGCTAAGTTATGTTATTTGAATATGGCAAACTATACGAGGGCTACTTGTTTAAAAGTAAAAAATCTGATGTTTAAACCACATGACTTCCTTTTACTGAATATTAAATTATACACATTTTTTCCTGCATTTCTTTTAAACTTATTTCCTCGAATTTCATTAGAGATATATTTCTCATTCAATTAGTTCAGTTCTGACTTTGCAGCAAAGCAGAAATTCAGAAAAACTTAAAAATCTTCATTAAAAATTGAAAGATATAGAAAAACATAAAACACCAAGTACAATTAAAACAATTTTTACAATTAAAATTAGTTTCTATGCAAAAACAAGCATTTTGGCCAGGAGGCAAGAAGGGAGATTTTTCGGTACACAAAAGTAAATTTTCTTTTGGTCCCACTCAGTAAAACTGCCTTAGCTGCCTTAAATTTCATGGCATACAAAAGAGCACTTTCAAGTCCTTGACATCCACCATTCGCAGAGCTTTCTGTATTTCAAGATCCTGGATGCTGTCGAAGAAGTATTGCAGGGACAGGATTTCTCTTGTTTCTGTCGGGTACTCCAAAAAGGTGAGGTAAAATAGTAAGGCTTTCAACGTTCTTGGCAAACTGCTGTGGTGTTTCAATGGGCTCTGTTGACTGGATTTTAATTAAAGCCTGCTGTAGTCTTTCAAACATTTCTTCCCAAAGCGCAGCTCCAATGCGCCGGATAGAGCTTCAAAATCTAGCCTTCGGTTTTCTGGGAGAGTTTATCCGCTGTGTCTGTTGTCAGTGAAGCAGCAAGATGACAGGCCTTAGCATGGGAATCCCATCCATTTGCTTCCGCCACTATTGAGAATTCTCTTATGTGCTTGCCAAGAGGTCTTCCCATCATAGGTAGATAGTTTCAGAGGGACGAGCAGGCATGGGTAAAAATTTCAAACCATCAGAATTGCTCCCTGCCTTCACTGCGAATTTTTTTGCCCCAACTGCAGAAACCCTGTTATCATTATTTTGTTCGATTTGTTGTTTGACGACAGAGACTCTTCCTTCTATTTGTTCTTTGACTGAAGAAACTCTTTCTTCTATTTGTCCTTTTACCAACGAAATGCTTTCTTCAATGTGTTGAACTTAATTTTCAACAGCATCAATTCTGCCTTGCATAGCCTCATATTTGTTCTCTATTAGGTAATCTCTCTTTTCATTTCCTCTTTACCTGCTTCAATCATTTCTTGACCAGCTTCCATCTTTTCTTGAACTGCTTTCATCTCCTCTTTAATGGAATCTTGGCTGGCTTTCATCTCTTCTTTAACGGAATCTTGGCTAGCTTTCATCTCTTCTTTTACCGAGTTGACAGCCTCTTCCATTTTTTTCTTGGAATGCAGCAAAGGCAGACACGAGCTGTCTTAATTGTTCTTCCATCACTTTTGTTATTGGCTTTCAAAATCCCACTTCTGACACCAAAAAGTTTTGCGTGCGAATGGCTTCATAATGGATTGAATGCATAAGTCTGATGAAAAGTTGATAAAATTTATTCTTATCACTAGAAATAAAACGAAATGCTGAAATTTTTCCTCACAGATATTCGTACAATATCACAAAGTAGTTTTAAACTACTTAAATGTTAAATAGAACACAATTCAAAGCGCAGAGAAAGCTAATCTGAACACAGAATTACAGCAAAGAAATAAACAACAACAGTTCCCTTAAAACAACTGAACTGAGATGTTTCTCTCCAGCTTTTTAAAGCTTTTTAATCACACACGAGAACATACAGGTAATTTTTATTTCCTCGAGGTTTCTGGAAAGCAAAAGCAATTACAAGATATCTATTTATTAAATGCGTGTACCTCTGTATTTTTACATTTTCGACGTAGCTTTCTCTTAAAAGTCGTCACGCACTGCATTGCATGGAGAAATGAAACAATTTTAATTACAATTCTACTAAAAATAGCTAAATAAATACAAAATCCATAACACTACTAAATAGATGCTCTGATTGAGTCAGACGTTCTTCTTAGAACCCTGATGTTTAGCCACGCGAGACAGAGGAAAAGCATATCTGTGATGGCCTTAGGTGTCCAGGGCCGCACATGTGCTACATTCAAGGTATCAGTCTACATGTTATAGCAGTCCTGTATACAAAATTTCTATGTTCTGAGGCTACTCGTTTTTGAGTTATACGAGATATGTATGTACGTACAGGCTCCATCAAAAAAATCTCTTCTGAATCCATTTTAAATCAATTTTATAATTCATTTGCGGGAAAAATAGTGCTTTATTCTGTTCTTACATGCAAATTTCACACAAAAATATTGTTAAATTGCATTTGATAGCGGTCAAAATGGATATTTTCTTTGAATTATGATACCCAAAATTTTTCGTGATTACTTTTACTTTGTTGAAGGGAGTAATAAAATAAATGGCATTCATGGAGCCATTCATGTTTCATCTACCTTTTTTAATTTTACAATTTTGTATATATTTTCTGATGAATAGTGGTGCGTTGTAATTGAAAATAGATAATTATTAGACTGCAATAATTAAGTCAGTAGGCTTATTTTGCAGATTTATTGGCATAAAGTTCAAAAAACATTCGCAGTTTAAGTGTGATATTGTTGATCATCAAATAAAGCTAATTATTTATAGCTGTAAAAGTCTATAATTTTTCTTTATTTTGTGCACGCTTTGGATTTATTTTCTTTTTAAACTGAGCCTAGACTGTAAAATAAGCACAAATAAACCATCTTTATACTTTTTATGAATTCAGATCAAGACCTGTTAAAGAAAAAGACAGAAATTTTAGCCATAACCAAACAAATGAGATATAAAAAGTGAATCACCTGGAAATAAAATAAATTTTAATTTATGCCCCTTTCTCCATCAAGAAGACTTGCATTATTATCTGAATTAGGCATTGACTTGGATTATGCATGAATTATGCTTAAGACTGCATTATGCATCAAGGAGACTTGCATACATAAAATTGATAAAATTGGATGACAACGTAAGAGTTTTATGAATTTTTACACAAAATGCTTGAAAAAGTAACCATCATATCTCCTTGTATATGGTGGGTCTACACCTTGTACAGAGCGGTTTTTTTCCTGATGACACCATCATGCTGGAATCAAAAGGGCATGATTTTAGCTTTTTTTTTTCAGTCAGCTACTCCTTATAATTATCCTTCTCTTTTATCTTAATATTAGAATTTATTTTGATTCATTAGAATTAAATGTTAAATATAATCATATTACAACAGTGAAACTAATAACTGCAAGATTTTTGATTTCATATTAATGTTTCCTTTTTTCCTCAATAGCTAAAATATATAAATATGTAGCTAATACATAAAATATTTGTGATGGATTAAACAAAATTTGTATTATTTTTAAAATAAAATGTTGTATATCAAAACATTTTGATAAAAATTTGCATGATACTTCATGTATCTTACATGTATGAGATTTATGTGTTTTTAAATGTCATCGTTTTTTTAATTTTTACAAAGAGTTTACATTCTGTGTTTTTTTTTTACATTCTGTGTATAAGCTGCATGATTTTTCACTTCTCCCTCCCTTCTTGCTAATAATTATTTGAAGTCTTATATGATCTTATTTTTGTACAAAGGGTTGAAAACTCCATTAAGAAAAACTTCAACATGAAAAGATCACAGATATGCTTAAAGAGAAGGAAATTGATATAAATTAGCTAAAATATCTGTGAAGTTTTCAGCTTAAGACTAAATATTTTGTTGTGTGTTTTGTTACAAAATACAAATATTTTGTGGATTTTAGTGTATAATTAATTATCTTATTATTATTTAAGAATCAATGTTATAAATTACTTGTATTTTAAACTGTGAAATGCTATTAGATTTTGATTTTAATGGCGCTTTTTTTAACAAATATTTTTAAAAAATAAATAAAATTTTATAGTGGCCATGTAAATTTATAATATATAATTTATCATAAAGAGTATCTAACTACCTGATTTAATTATCTGTAACTAACTGCTCAGCCTTAAAATTATCTCTGCATATTAAAGCAAATTATTTCCTTTTATTAATCCTTACTGTGATTATAAGATATAGTAGCACTAACTGGGTCAGACAGACAAAGCACAACTAACTTTCAAACCTTGTAAGCTATACATACATCAGGCTCTCAGGTTTCTTCTGATCAACTGGTCTTTCTAGGGAAGCAGCAGTGGTGGCAACAGCCAATCTACTGTTACGAATCATGCTGATTATGATTTTACTTCTCATTTTAATATATACCATTTGACATAAAATCTTCCTGCTATTTACTAAACATCTAGACTGAGCAAGTATGTGACAAAATGAGACATAAAAAAAAGAATCAGTATAAAGCCAACTGTTAGTAAAACATAAATAAAATTTCACTAATCTTCTTTCAGATATGTCCAACTATTGTGAATGTAAAATATTCAATGCTACTTGATAAATTTTATTTAAAGTTGATTTTATTCTCAAATTACAAAAATGAAGTTCAAGTATAAATAATATCTTTTAACTGAATTTATTTAACTCCCATTTACCGATAGGTCCTTAACTTTTTTCGTTAATGGTTCTTAAAAGTCCTTAGTTTTTGTGTGCCGAAATGTGTATGAACCCTGTAAAATGTTAGTGTGATGAGGTTTAATTGCTGTTTGTGTTATAAAGATTTGAATCTGGACTCTAGGAAAAGAAGCATACCTAGTTTTATTGGCAGAAGAGAATACTAAAATGTTCTTATCTTGTTTTTTAGTAAATGTGTTCTTAACACAGATTTTATGTAATAACTTTGCACTGTTAGTTTTATTCAGTCACTTGTGACAACGTAAGGAAGATGAAACAAATTGTGCAATTATTATGTGTGTTGTTAACCATCAAAACGTGAAAGTTCTGTTTGCTTTAATGATTGAACACTTAGGTAAAATATTCTTGGTAAAAGATATGGTGAAATTTGTGTGACATATATGCCCTTAAAAGTTCAGTTTTTGAAGTTTGGGGTAGATTAGAATTTAATTTTTTATTTCTTCTATTTTATGTGTTAATTTGGGTTTGAAATTGCGTAATATTTGCAATACTATAAAATATCTAATTTTAAATAAGATTTTTTTTTTCTTCCTTAGAATTGAGTAAGCTCCCAATGGTTTTGGAAAGTGGAGAAACTAAAATGGAGCCTTCTGAACAGGATGATGGTTTCGACAACATTGATGATGGCAATAATCTTGCAGGTTCTGCTGAAGGGCTTGTTGCAAATGATGATGATCAACAGGTTTTAGGTTATCTTGAAGTTCAGCCAGCTACTGAAAATGCAACCATAATTTTAGAATCTGAAGGAATAGAATTGGGACAGCTTGGACAACTTGGACAACATTTTCTGTTGGCTCGTGGAGAAGGTGAATTGTATGTTGTTGTGAGTGCTGAGCAAGACCAACCTTTAGAGCATTCCTTTGCTCAGAGTTCTGTCATGCATCCTAATTTGATAGCAATAGAAGGTGACTCCAAGGATCAAGCTATTGTAGTAGATGGTGGATCTCAAAATATAGAATTCATTGAAACTGAGGAGATTCCTCAAGGACAAGAAGAGGCTGGTCATATGTATATTGAACGAAATGGGGATCTTACACATATACGTACTGAAACTACTCATTTTTCTTCTGGCAGTCCTAATGATGATTCTACAATTTGGGCTGTAAAAGACAATGTTGTAAAGGAGGATAGTACAGAAATGGTTTTCATTCCCACTCCATCTGTTTTATCATCACCACCTCTGATTTTAACAACTGATGAACCAAAACACCGGAAATTGATGCAGCTTGCTTACATTGCTCATGAACTTCAGTCTGCTGATCAAAAGGGTAATTGTTCAACAGTTGACACATTAAAAACCAGTGAATGTTCTTTGAGTATACCAGAAGGTTCTGTCATTGTAAGTCAACAGCAGATAGACGATTCAAGTAACACTCTTTTATTGTCTGGTAGTACTGAAGTTACAAAGGAAGAATCAATGGAAGTTGATGAAAATGGAACTCAGGGCCAGATTACTACAGTTTTAAATTTAGATTCACAAAATCAAACAGCAGGCAACGTCCATACATTTTCTTGTTATTCGTCCACAAGAAGTATTGATAACACTGTATCTGTTATTCATCCACCTTCTTCAGCTGACGTTTGCGATAATTCATCAGAAAATGGTGTTCTGAAAGATAATCACACTTCTGAAGTCTCAGTTAATGAAAATTCTGTGCACCAAGATAAAAATGACTGTAACTCTTCACAGGATGCTTCCGTTAACAGTAATCATGATGGGTCAGAAAATGATTCTGTCTCTTCGCATAATATTGGTAGTAACAGCAATGAAAATGACTGTCTTTCTTTGCAGGATATTTCTGGTAATGGCAATAAAAGTGGTCCAGAAAATGACTGTATCTCTTTACAGGATGTTTCTCGTAACGTTAATCATAATGGTTCAGAAAATGACGTTTCTTTACAGGATGTATCTAACACCAATCATGATGGATCGGCTGGCTTGGAAGATGTTCTTGAAGGAATTGATAGCAGATTTTCTGATCAGGATAATACAGAAACTAATCTTACAAATAAAGAATTTGATAAAACTTATGCTGCAGATGAGACTGCTTTGTCTGTAACTGAAAATGAGAATTCAAATTCTAAAGAAGCTGCAGTCGTCGATGATAATAATACTTCATGCCATAATGTACAAAATGAATTTCAAATCTTGGATGAAAATACAAATAGTTCAGTTGGGATTTCAAGCAGAGATTCCTGTGTTGTCACTGCAGATGATGATGAATCTAAAGAAGAAAATGAATATAACAGTAATTTATCTATTCCTATGAATAACAGAGAGTTCTCTTCACATGTTGAAGAAACAAAGGAAGGAACAAATGAAGAGAAGATTATTAATTCTCACCCTGATGTAAATGCATGTGAAAACTCAACGGAGGTTTTTACAGAATTATCTAATGATGTAAGTGAAACTGAGAGTGATGTTAATTGTGCCAGTAGGAAGACTGAAGTAATTCAGGCGTATTCTGAAGATAACACAAGATGTAATGAAACATCCGGAAAACAGGATATGAGAAGCTCTGTGTTCACTTATGAAAGTGAATCTTCATCTTCAATGACACAAGCGATATTTAGTCCTCGTAGAAGGAGAAAAGCAATTCCTCTTTCATCTGATCTAGATGAGACAAAAGATGCAAGTTTGAGTGCATTTCCATCTGAAATTGATCCTTCTGTTAATAAGGTAAAAGAGGTTTGCCAGAATCCAACAGATAAGTGCCAAAGTATGTCTTGTGAAGCTTCGAATAACGAAAGAGCTGAAACTGCTGATATGGATGTCTCTTCTAATGAGGAAACTACTGTAATAGTAAATAAATATGAGGCATCTCAAATTACATTTGAAGGGGCTTTGGAGCCAAACGTTGATAATCACTTGGAGGCTGCTGAGGAATCTTTAAAAAACATTAATGAAAATACAGAAAACAGTAAAAAATCTTCAGATTTGAATCCACCTTCTCCTATTGATAAAAAAATGTCATTTCAGGATGAAAATGTAAATAGAGAATGTTCTAAATTAGATACTGATGGTTTCGAAACTGAAAAAAATGTAAATGAAACGAAAATAGATAATAATGAATCTCCTTTGAATGAAGATGAAAAATATGAAGATTTGGATTCTGCAATTGAAGAAACATTTGTCAAACCACCTAAAAAGACTTACGTTAAGAAAAAGAAAACTAATGTCATTGCTGAAAATAAGCTTACCAATGAGAAGGATAAAATTGAACTCTATGAAGAAGAGTTTTCTGGTAGTCTTTTCAGTGGTAACAATGAATTTAGTGAACCACCAGTTACTAACACTGCTGAAGTTCAGCAACCTGTAGATCACATTGATGATGATGATATGGCATTAGTATCTGATGTAAAAAGTAAAGTTAATGCAACGTACAAGAGGAAGAGGAAAAGTGTACCTCCTATTATACGAGAAATTAGAACTCGAAGCTTGAGACCACGATCCAAACGTTCATTTGAATCAATGGAAGATGAAGCTGAGGAAGACAGTACTGATGATGAAAAAACTGGAGAGTGTTTGGATACTGGCAGTTCTGAAAGTATACATTGGGGAGATTATTTAATGGGGACGTCATTTTTTCCATCTCAAAGTACAGATGATGCTTCTAAATCCTCTCCTAAAAAAAGAGCTCCAAATTCCAGCTTTAAGCGGCACAAATCAAAATCTTCAAAAAGTGAAGCGAAAAAGGGACTTGAATGGGAAAAACTTGTGAAAAGCTCACCAGCTAAGTTGAAGCGAGAAGAATCTACTAATAAACGTAAAGTCAGAGAAAAAGTGAAAAAACAGTTCATGTCTCTTCGTAATTCTGAAACTTTTAATCAGCAACTTAATAATTCAAGAAATGTTCCCCGAAAACGAGGTAGACCTAAAAAAGTAAAATCTGGAGTTGAAGTAAAAAAAGCTGGTATAAAGATCTTTCCAACATCTCCTGCTGTGTCTCCAGTGTTAGATGAACCTTTCACATTTAGACGTAGCTCTCCAATACCTCCAAACAGATCATTAGAATTTACCTGCTCTCATTGTGGTTTTGCTAGTAGCATGGTTAATAATCTTATCATGCATTTGAAATATTGTGCTAGAAAAAAGTCTGCAGCGCAAATGATAGATTACAGAGTTGATGATATGGATAGAAGACAGAGAATACGAGGTGAGGATTCATCTGATAAAGGTAAAGATAAGGCAAAGAGTTCTTGGAATTTCGCTAATGGATCTTATCCAGATGCTAGGTAAGCCTTTTATGTATTTTTTTTTTTTAATTTCATTTGCTGTTAACTTCATTTTTTGTGCTTTGTGCTTTTAGAAAATGCATTGAAATTTCGAAAGCAAGTATTCACACAATATTATGATATACATAATGTATGAAATATTTTGGTACTTTCTAATTGTCTGCACTTCCACAGAAAAGCCACAAAAGTTTATTAAAGAAGCAATGCACCATGTTTGCCAAAACATATTTGTGCGGCAACTCAGGATTGTGCATAGCATCCCTTACCAGATGGCTTTTCACTTGTGACATATTTGCCTGTATGACTTCAGATTGTGATCCCTCCTGTAAGAATTTAAGTGTTAAGCACAGTGGTGGACCACATAATGCAATTTTCTTTGTCTTCAGTGAAATCTGACTTCTGGATACACAGATCAAAATTTGGTTCATGTGAAAACATCATGAGCTTCTTTTTTAACTTCTCATTTTAGGTTTTGGTGTCAATGTTGTGCGCAGTGTTGCGTTTTTGCAAGTCTTTTTGTTTTAGTTAAAAGAGATCACTATGCATATGGGACGAACAACAATGCAAAACCCAAGAAGTATGCATGTCATGTATTAAAAAAAGAATGTTATAAAAAAGGATGCACTGGATGTGTGCTGAAATAGGCATAGATACGCAGACAAGTGTTTCTTTCCAAAGTCATCAATAAGTTTTTGACGGAGTGTAGATAACCAGAAAGTACCAATATTTAAATTTCAGTCCTGATTGTATTTAACTCTTAGCATGCGAATACATATTTGTTGTTCATGAAATTTTTGGAAGTAAACATAGTACTAGCTCTGTTTTATAAAGTTAATAATCTTTGTCATTAACTTTATCCTACTTTATTTAATATAAACTACTCAAAGATAAATATTAATAAGATAAATGCATCCTTTTTTTAAATATGTTGTAAGATCAAGCTATTTTAATTAAAATAGACATTCATATGGACCAGGTTGAAGAGATAGTGATGGGTTTATTTTTATTTTTCTCAGTATTTGTTTATGTATGAAAGAATGCATTCAAATTTGAATAAACATGATTTAAAAGTTGTGATAATTAGCACAGTAAAATTGTAGAAGAGAAAAATTAAGTATTAATATTCTTTTATAGTGAAGCAAAATGGTTTAGAATTGAAATAGAAGAAAGTCTACCATTATTAATTGTTATTAAAAGGTTGTGATGTAATGAAATGGGAACATTCATTTTTCGTAGAAATTAACGTATATTCATAATAGCTTCCAACTCTTCTGGTTTTTTGAGAGATTCCCAGTTTTTCATCACATCTACCAGTAGACCACAAAATCTCCCAGTTTTTAATTTTTGACCTTTACTAAGGAAAATTTTTCCTAGCAATAAATGGAATTTATTGAATTAATTATATTGTGGATATTCCATTTAACCATTCCCTAGTGCTTTTTGGCATAAATTTTCTTATTAAATTTCATTTGATCTGGAGCTTCTTAATCTGTCAATATTCATAGAAGTTTTTATAAAGGTTCAAAAATGCTTAATCAGTTAATATTTGTATTTAGTATTGTTTTACATCAGTAAGTGGTATATTAACTTTTATCCATACAATAATACATACATTAGTGATTAATTTTATATACATCATATTTAAAAGTACTGTTATGAATAAAAACTTTTCTTCCCTACTCAAGATTTTCTCGGTATAAAATGCTGAGAAAATTACTAAATGAAATTAATTAAAGAATATGAAATCTAGACTATCTTATTTTATATGAATCAGTAAATATATAAAGAAATTTAGAACAAATTTTTCACACACCAAAAATTAAAATTCAAATAAGTAAATGAATTTCAAAAAAACCTACGTATGTAGAATTAGATTTCTTTAAATGTTAAAATAGTTTACATCTGAAATATATTGTAAATGAACTGAATTGTGCATTATGAAGTAAAATTAATTTGGAGTTTTTTAAAAATTGCATTGCGAAGCAGTTCAGATATCTTCTGGTAACTTAGTTGTTGTTCTAGAACAAGGATAGTCAACTTGGTCCCTACTGCTACTAGTGGGCGATTTAAGCTTTTAGTGTGGGCAGTTGAGGTTTTTGTCCGATAATGATCAAGGAAGGTCGGAACATGCATGGGTGTGTTGAAATATACATCCACTTTAAAGTTTAGATCTCTACTTGACCATTCCCCTTCATGCAATCCTCCTGTTTCCTTATATTTATACAGCTTTGTTGTTTGTTAGTGAATTTTCTGAATGTCGTAAAAGTTTCATATTGTAAATTATAGTATAAATAGATGCTTAAATTTAACTATGTATTTTTTATTAAACCTTCATTTAAAAACATCTTTGCAGTTGAGCTATATTAACTTAACGTGACTGGTGAGCGATATAGAAATTTTATAAAGTGGGTGGTAGGTATAAAAACGTTGACTACCCCTGCTCTAGAACCTCTTGATTTTTCATATTTCAGGATTTCAGGATTAGAAGCTATGTTTTCTAGTGTTATTCAGATGTGAGCAAACTTATTTGATTACTTGGTACTGATAATTTAATATTTTCCACTCTGTAATTTCTTATTTTTTTGAAGGTATCTAAACCTAAAATTTAATGTAAATATGTTATCTAGTAAATTTAAAGAAATATTAGCTGAAATGAATACAAATCAAAATGTTATATTTATTTTATGAGAAAAGATTTCAATATAAAAAGTATAAATGTTATCTAAAAATAAAAAAAAATGGAACTGTCACTGAAAACAATTCCATCTGTTTAAAATAAATGTAGTCCAAACTGAATTTCCATACTTATTCAACCAAAGTTTTTTCCTTGCATTTTGGGGGGGGGGGAAGGGAGGGATTATTTGGGACCTGCTTTTATATAGAGCAGCAAGAGTGGATTATTTTCAAAATTATAGAAACCTGCCAAAAATGTATTAATGGACATGATATGGCTAGCTAAAATGTGTCTTACAAAACAATAATAAATTGGAACAATTACCTGTGAGAAATTTTTGCTTATAGTGTTCTAAACAGAGCTTTTGTTAAAACTGGATGGCCCAACAAAATAGCAAAATTCAACAAGAGGAATTTTATGAAGCATAAAAACAAAGTGGTAGCTTTGTAACTGAACTGTTTGAAGTAACTAACTTATAATAATTGTTTATTAAATAAAAAAAAAGATCCTTCAGAATTCTGCAGGAACGATTGGCACAACTTTGTCTGATCTCTCTCTCTCAATTCTCATGATTTGATGGCCAACTTTCACTGTCAGTGGGATAATATGTAAGTACCTGTAATTGTTGGTGTGCTGCTATTTTCAAAACAGCTTTTGCCATTTGTGCATTACCTTGGTGAAAAATTGGTTGGCAAGGAGTTTAATGTCCATTAATACTTTTTGATAGGGGTGCAGATAGTTAAAAAGTACTGAGAATTGGATTTCAGAGTTATATTTTGCAAAATTAAAGGATGAGAGATGGATTATGGAGATTTTACTAGATTAGTGTACAAAAGCCTTTGAAAAATTGTAAAATATTCCTGAACTTTTAACAGAGAATTATTTTGAAATTTAAAGCAACTGCAGGAAAATCTGGGATTGATGTGGGCCAGGTATGCAGAGGAAAATCTTTCCATCTTGGAATCTCAGACTCATTCAGTTGCCTTTCTTGATACCTGATCTGCCTTGTAGACAGAAATACTTAGCTGATATGTTACTGTCGCATTGTCTTAGCAGTCTCTTACCCTTGAGATTCAGCAGATCAACCCAGTCTCTTTATCTAAAATTATTAAATATAAAGCTAAGACTACTATTTTGTAACAATTTTTATTTTCAAAAATGCATTTTCAGTTTGAGAGGACATCTTCAAACAGAAAATGTGAATTCCTTACAATACTGAAATATGCACTTTGCAGATCTTTTTGTATCTTGAGCTTTCTTCTACATTTCTTTCATTGAGAATAAAAAAGTTGGTGAAGTGCAGTTATTTAAACTAAAGACAAAGAAAAACGTGAGAATACTGAAATTGTGGGAAATCAGTAAAAGCAGAAAGAAAAGAATAGGAACAAGCCAAAAAATCTGCTTTAAAGATGAATGCTGGAGAGAATGAAATAAAGCAGCTGTAGAAAAGTTGAAACTGAACTGGAAAAGTTATCCTAAAGTTGCCATGAAGAAATAATGTGACTGAGAAAGTGCATAGAATATAAATTCCTGAAAGGGTGTAATGAGAAAACCAATAAACTAAATTAAATCACTAATCTGAGATTGACATGTATGCATTTAAACGTTGAGTATTTAGCAAGTCTCCCAAGATTCCAAAGAAAGGGTGATCAGTTATTATAGACATGTTAATCTATGAAACTTTCACTGATTACAGTATGAGTAATGTCTATTTTAAGACATGTTGAAGAAGTTTTGT
Source organism: Stegodyphus mimosarum (assembly GCA_000611955.2). Classification (NCBI taxonomy): domain Eukaryota; kingdom Metazoa; phylum Arthropoda; class Arachnida; order Araneae; family Eresidae; genus Stegodyphus; species Stegodyphus mimosarum. The sequence goes on along the minus strand of KK121564.1, from coordinate 40,288 downwards.
CAAACAGTGGCATAGCTAAGGTGGGGCAAGGCTGTCCTTGATCACAACATCAAGGGGTGCCAAATTGATGTTATGAAATTTTAGAATGAAATGCTTTCCATTCATGGCACACAGAAAGGGGTGCAAAATTTTCAGTTGTCCTTCAGGCTGTAGCGTCTGAGGACCTCTATTGTGAAAGCAGTTTGATACTTTTTATTTTATGATATTTTCATTTTTTTAAACTACTTTTGAATACCTTTTTGCTTTCTTATATTTTTATGATGGAAATTACCTTTTTTTCATCTTTTCCTGTTTATCACTGCTAAGGACAAACTGGGCTTATCTTGAAGACTGTCATACTTTAACCATTATCATTAATATTTTCATATTTTATTCTGAGTTGCTTACTTTTATTTTGATTCATGATGTTAATTTTTAGAAAACCAGTATAAACTTTTTTGGGGGCTAATTATGTAGTATGTGATCTATCATTTTTATCTTGTAATTTATTTCTTAGATGGGGCCACTAAAATGCTATTTTTAAATTTTAACATGCAATGAAGTCCCAAGAATAAGTATTCATTAAAACAACAGACAATTTTTGTGCCTCCATCTAAAACTAACTAAAAGTAGTACATCGCATACTGCATGATTACCCTTCTTCTTTTTCTTTGATTAAGAAAAATTTAATATTAGATTAGAACATATTGTAGGAAAAAGTCAAATCTTAATCTGAAACATGCACAAATTTTCATATAAAATTGTGCTGAATTTTAATATTCACTGTACTGCATGAGCTGTGCAGTTTTTTTTAGCAAACTACTGTATGACATTATGGAATATATTTTGCTTCCAGCTTTGAGATCCTTTCATCTAATGTGTAAATCTCATAGTGCTTTAAAATAGGTTTGAAAGTAAAATATTTTATAATTGATTTTTGTGCAGTGCAAAGATGTTCTGTTAAACCCAGATTTCAACTGTTACTTTCCATTGCTTCATTTTGAAATTAAAGCAGGATGTGATTTCATCCATGACTAGGGACTAGGCTGAAGTTGGCGATACATAACCTCATATGAACAGGAATAGTTACCAAATTATAAAAAATAAAAATTTGACTTAAGAAAGAGAAAAATTACAATATGCAGAAGGTACTTAAATATGAATTAATATACATAAGTACTGCTTTATAAGTATTCTCTTTACTGAAAGTTATCAAAGAAATAAATAAAAATACATTGAGGGAAGAGATCATTTAAACAATAAAATTTTGCACTTAAAGTGTATATAAGTAAAAAAAAAATTACATTACCACAGCAATAATTCACTCTAAATTATAAAAAGAAAACTCTCCATATTACATCTCCAAGCAACGGAAATTCAATTTAAAAACATCATTGAAAAGGTATTTTTCAGAATTTAAAAAAATTTATACAATTTTCAGTCCTCCTTGCTTTAAACACATTTAAGGAAAGAAGTCTAGGCCTTGTATTGCATGCACATTACCACAGCAAATGTATTGAGATAGCTGCAGAAGTGAAAAATATTGGTTTGTTGTAGTATCAGTATTTGATGTGAATACAAGTATTACATAATTTGTATAGATTATGGAAATAATATTTTGAACATATATGCAGAAATATTGTGTACACCTATTGTAATACACAGGTATGAAATAAACCAGTTGATCGGCCAGTTTATGTACGATCTGAGTTAGGTATAGGAGCATTCCATCTAGTGCCAAATTCAATCAATGAAAGGTCAAATAATTAATTAGCTATCAGAAAATAATGAATGGAGCTATAGGTGAAATGTGGCACATGTGACTATAAATTGTTTCATTGAAATATTGTTTGGAGGTATGCGATACAAACGGAATAATGCTGTCTTAAATAACATTGACATATTGTGCTGCTGCAAAGTTATTGATGTGTTGTGCCATAGCATGGAAGATTACTAAAGCTCTGGTTTTGCAGATATTATCTTTTTTAGTGAAGTAAGTCTTTATGTAAGAAATGTAGCAAGTTGATTAGGATAGACAAACTGCAACGTGTGGTAATGGTTGTTACTGGAAGGGGATGGAAATAGCCTCTTAGAATGCTTTTTTTGTTTTGTAAACTTCTCTTAACATCCAAACAGTTATGTAGGTTCTTTGGTTTAAAGCAAATTGCAGCACCAAGAAGAACCATAGTGCTATGCAAGTTAGGTGTTGGTTTAGCTAAAATGAATGTGTGTCTCATTTTGTTTGAAGGGCACTTACGTTTAAAGAATGAATGACATCAATATTTTTTATTGCCATAGGCATAATATTTCTTCAGTTTCAATGCTGCTTAAAATGATTCTAATATTGCAAAAGATGTTTTTAAAAATAATTTTGGAAAATTGATTTTTTTGAAGTTTTGTGTAAGTCTGATACTGTGAAAAATCTTCACTGATCTCAGATCACTGCTGTCTGAAGCTATCATAGTGCATTTTCAGGCACCAATAAAGAAAAGTCCTCATCGGTGTTTTTTTTTTTTTTTTTTTTTTTTTTTTTTTTTATACGAAACAACTTTTTTTTTTTTTTTTTTTTTTTTTTTTTTTTAATGTTAGTACTGCAAAAAACCTTCATTGATCCCAGATCACTGCTGTCCAAAGCTATTGTAGTGTATTTTCAGGCACCAATGAAGGACTGTCCTCATCAGTGATGTCATGTTTTTGATGGCTAAAGATAGGGTAGAGTTCATCGAATACTTTTTCTGCTTCTGTAATAATTATATGGAATGGCATAATGTATGGAAGGCATACTCTTCTAGCCTTTCTTCATAGTATACTGACACCTCAACTTTATGTTGATTTAGTCATGGAACCAATAGAAGGGGTTCTCCAAATACCTCATGAGACATTTTTCAGTGCAACATTTCCAGGCCTTATATTGCATACGCTATTATGAATAACCTGTATACATTTAATACACTACTATGGTGCGTTATACCTCCAGATGTGTTTTCCATCGAGCATAGTGGAAGCATTAATGGTTACCTATTTCGAAAAGAAAAGCATTCTTAATGTGTCATTGTTAATACCTGTTATGTCCAGGTGTTTGAGCATGGTGAAGCATTATTGACTTCGTTGAAAGCTTTCTAAAACATGCAGTTGAATACATTTCTCTAGATGGCAATGATATTTCATCCTAAATAAGTCCAGGTAACATGAATATTTTGTTTCCAAATTTTGATCATTTGCATATGATTAGCACAGCTATGAGTCCAGCGAATTATAAATTTATGTAAACTTTTCTTCTTGGTATCACAATTTCATTGCCAAGCAATATAGATCTAGTTGCTCGAAATCCATTTGTAAGACAGTGACATGAAGAAAGCAAGCAGTATTGTTATCAAAATAATTATAAGTTGTTCTGTAATAGATATCAACAAATTCTTTGCAAGTTAATGAATTGTACTCATGAAACAATTAATATGAGCATAGAAGTGGCATTTCCTTTATAACTTCCATTCTATTAGGCCAAGTGATGAAATATAAATTTCTTTTTTTTTGTCTTGAGAAGGAATATCATAATAGATATATTATGTAGATTTACTTGTGGTATTGCCTTAACTTATGCTTTTTGATGCTAAATGGGACCTCTAAAAAAATGGCATGCTATAGTGTCTGTGTCCATAGTTCAATTATGTGTCTCAGATTATGCTGGGATACTAAGCTTTTTGAAGTAAGCATTTTTTATATGAGCAATTGTGGAATTATTTGTGCATCAAGTGTAGCACTAAATTTTATCTTGGCTCTCAAAATAATTTAACTTAGAAATTTGTAATTTGTGTTAACTTTTGCTTTTTTCTTTTTCTGTGAATGAGCAGTCTGAAAATTTTTGCTAATTTTAATTAAGGTCTTTTTATTATTTTTTCTTTTTCTTTCCATGTTTTGAAACCTAATTAAGATGTGGGAGAGAGGTATTTACAACTCTTTTAAGCCCACCAGCGGCCGAGCGGTAAAGACGCTGAACACTGGTAGTTCGGTCCGAGGTTCGAATCCCGCGAACGGGCTGGCTGCATGGGCGTTTTCGTGGTTTTCCCCATGTGTAACGTGTATACGAGCCAGTTTCCCTTAGAAAGTCCTCCACGAAGGCATTCCTCCCATTAGGCAGATAGCCCTCGTGTGCTTTGCTGTAATTGAATAACCCAACCCAACTCTTTTAAAATGGAAAATGCTTTAAAATTTCATTCATTTACAAATATAATTTGATACCTGTGATCGTCTGCCATTTGAAAGATTAAGAATTTTAATTTGGTATCTGAAGAAATATTATCTAGAAAGGATGGCTATGAAAGGTGTATTAAAGTACCTTTTAAATAAATGAGTTTAGTTGTCATAATTAATCGAAGATTTTCTTTTATGTTTGAAATATTGCAAGATAAAATTATTAGTAACTCCTATTAATTAATGCTAATGTATTTGAAAAGTACATTTAATGAACATTCACTTTTTTTGACAATTTGAATCTTCTGTGAAGGAGGTTGTATTAGGGAGACGATATTCAATACCAGTGTGTATACAAAATCTTTAAACATTGTAATAGATAATATTTAATTATATAAAGTGGGATTAACCCTTAAGTACAGACATTCATTTTCTGTTACGTAAACACAGCAGGAGTTTCTCGGACCGTGCTCTGTTTTATGCATTTTTAAAATATAAAATTTTAAAATAATGTACTATTGTTATTATATAAGCATTAATACACTTTGCTTGCTATATTGAAGTAATTATTTGTTTTTAAAACTTTAAAATTAATGCATTAAAAATTAATTTTTAAATCAGATATGAAAAAGTATGGAACTCTTAATTAAATAAATAAAATAAACACTACTTACTCGCAAATGCATACAAACTAAACTATTTAGTAAATTTTCCATCTACAGAAACTGAATTATATAAAATAATGCCAAAAAAAAATCTATAAAGAATATTAAAAAAACTGTGACACATTATTTTAAGCATTTTCAACACAGTTTTTGCAAATTCTCTTGGCACATTCATTACATATTGGATTCATGCAGCTGAAACATAGATAAGTAGTTTTTCTTCTCAGTTTAGGGAGACAAAGAGAGCATGTTTTATGCTTTTTAAGGGTATCAGTTACATCTGCACTAGAATAGATTCCGCTGGAAACACCTGACACTCTCTGAATGCACATTTTTATGGTTTTACTAATTCTGATGATAACTCCATCAAAAAATCTTTTTTTTTTTAGTCCAAATGGATTTGAATCCCGAAGGAACTTTCGTTTTCGTTTCGAACCCTATTACTTTCGTTTTGGCATTTTGCGTCATTTCACTTTACTGTTTATTTATTTATTTTTTTTTCCGTAGCTTTCTCTTCAAAAATCGTCTGCGTTGCATGGGAAAATAAAAAGGAATTTTAATTACAATTCTAAATAAATAGCCAAATAAATGTGAAATTCGTAACAATACTCTCTAAAACTTTAACGAATTTTTCATTAACAAACTCAAAGATTTCAAAGCCAGCAATACCAACGTTGTACAGAAAAACATTTTTATCTCCAGCACGTGAGAGTGTGTACCGAAATTTCTAAAGATATGCTCAATTTAAAATTATTTTACGATATTGCTGTTGAACTGAATTTTATGGTTTAAGTGCGAAGAACATGGTATTTAATAAATAAGGGTAGCACACAAAATGTTAAATAAACAACCCTTTGGACATAATTAAAATCTGAAACCTTTCAGATTTTTTTTTTTTTTTTACTATTTGGCACTATTTTTTTCAGGCCAGCTGCTGAAATGACTTGAGTAGTAATAAAGCCATCCTCCTTATGCGCGTAAACGCAGAGGTGAGGTCTATATGACTGTGACCCAATTTAAAAAAAAGCAAAGACTAATGGATAGAGTTTAATAAAAATTTAGGAATAGTTATATTTTATGTCAACTTGAAAGAACTGAAAAGGAGAAGAATAACTATGTAACTTATGAGCAGTTTCGCAGTTCTAAAATATTGGTGCGGTTATACAGACCCCACCTCTGTATGTAAGGGTTAAAATACCATAACAATGTACAATATAGTGTTTGTTCAGAAAGTAGTGTCACATACTTGATTATTAACATTATCATGTATCCAGTAGCAGTGATCAAAATTAACATGGTGGAATCATGATCAACCTTCGAAGAGTTCAAATTGCTGTTGAAGCAGTACTGGTAACTTGAGAATGTGTTAGAAGTTCAGTAAAAATGGAGATGTGAATATGGTGCTAATCCTTCTTCATGTCATACAACTTATTGAGTCCATTACAAATGCAAATTCTACAGTACAGTATGTTATGTACGCAAAGGCAGATCAGAAAGGCCTTATTTAACAAATGTTGCTGCATCCTAAGCTATCCTCCAGATACTGTGCTTATGAGAGAAATGTTAAGTGCAGTAAGCGTGGGATACATTCAGAAGGAATCTGAATGGAATATTTCGTTTCCATGTTTTACAAGAAGTGAATGGTGTTTACCTCAATCACAAAATGCAACTTTGTGAATGGTGTCAAAGCGTGATGGAAAATGATCTGAGATTAGTGGAGAAGGTGGTTTAGTCAGATGAAATGTATTTAAGCTTAATAGAACTGCCAACAGACATTACTAATACTAAGCTGTAGAAGATATACACAGTACTGTATTAAAGACTGGCAATGTATAAGGAATCATTGTGTAGGGTAGATAGTCATCTGATGGGCTAATTGGACACATCTTACTCTGAAGGTACTGTTACTAGAGAAATTTGTCTGGGTATACCTCAGATATCCATTTTACCTGTCGTTTATACTCTGTAGAGGAATGAGAATTTTTGCTATCAAAAAGATGACACCTTTCTGCATTATGACTAAGATGTTCAAGCATACACTAATCAGAATCTGCAAAGTCAGTGGGTAAGATGTAGAGCTTTAATTGTGCTGCTCCTTATATGTTTTCTGAACCTAACATGTCTTGATTTTTACATGTGGGAGGGCCCAAAGCATATGGTGTACCACATCAAGCCCACTATATTGGCCATGCATTGGAATGAGATTGAAGAGGCCTGTGCAGCAATCCCAGTGGAAACTTTGGTTATCATTGATCAAACAGTGCTGAGCCATACTAAAAAATGTTTTGGGGGGAACATTATTTTTTTGATCACTTATTGGAAATATGAAACTCAAAAGTATATTATAGCCTCAGATTTCCTTCTAATATTCTTTTCACATGTATTTAAAAGTCTGAATAACCTTAAGAACATTTTTTATTTTGTCTAAAGTGTGTATGCATTTTTTCCACTAGATCCTATATGTGTTCTTAAGTACTGATTACTTTCAAATGTGGTACTGCTTACTTTCATATCTTCCTTGCATTTACAGATATTGTAATTTTATTTATGGGCCTGTTGGACATATTAAACTAAGTTAAACTTTCTACATAGGTTCTATTGCTTTCTTGCCTGATAATCATATGTAGCAAAGTTTTATCAAAAAATATTTGCAAGGCTGTGTATTCTTGAGATCTGTTAAACTAAACTCGTAATTAGTGTGAGGAGAAGAAATTTTTGCTTTTCTGCAAAGAAGTATGTGTTTGCTTTTGAGACAAAGATTCTGTAATATTCCCATTTTCAAATTTAGTTCATGATTTTGTTATTAGTGGAGGTGTTTATTTGATACCAAGCAATTTTTTTTTTTTTTAAAGTATACATGTTGCAAGTAAATCATAAAATGTTTTATGCCATTTTGAAACTTTTCTGAAAGTTTTTAGATGTAGTGGATAATATAGATTTTTAGTTGTAAAGATTCCAGATATCTTGATGAATTGCTCATTTCTTCCTTTTCTAAGCCAAATAAAATTAAGCTTTTTATTTTTTTTGTTTATAGAAATGTTTTTATTTCAGTTGTGTAAAAAAGAGAGGGGGGAGGTGGCATGACTTTTAAGAAGCCGCTAAGTCTGTAAAGTAACAACACAATTACACTTCGTATTGAGTTAATGAACAACTTTAAATCGTAAGTGTGTATGTCTAAGCAGTTTGAAAATGGCTACCACAGTGGAGGAAATTGCATTAGCTGGGCAGTTGGTAGAGGGTCGTGATGTGTTTTTCTATGCTAGCAGTCCGTTTCTAGAAAAGAGGAATTAATATGAATGATGCATCATACTGTGATATGATATTAAAGCACTGGACTATAATTCATGAAAGTATCCAAATGTACTTGAGGCATAGCATATTGCTTCATTGTGACATTGTCAAAACCTATATCTCATGTTACAGTTCTTTCAGCATTTTTAACCTGGAATTATTTATTGTGTCCATACTTGTACTCTTGTTCATACTTATTATGCTCACTTTTCACCTATGTTATTGCATGTTTAATTGGCACAATGACTGTGAAAGGTGAAGCACTGGGAGAACACAAAGTAGCACTCACTGTAGCTGGAGGATAGGAGAGTGACCATGTGCTTCACTTTCTGTTGCTTTTATTTATATTCTTCTTGTTTTCTTAACTGTTTTGTATTTATATTCATAACTGTGTACTTTATCTATTTTTTATTCTAAACACCTTTATTTTTTATTATTTGATAACATTTTGTATATATATAAATCTCATTACATATTTCCTCTCCACCGAGGCAAAGGCTTCAAAATCTTTTTCATATCTCCTAATAGAAATCTTTTGAGTTTGTATATGTTACGTTTCCATTTCTTGACCATTATTTGAAGGTGCTAGCAGCAGGGCTGAAAATTTAATGCTGAAGCTAGAATAATATGAATATCCAAGTTCTTAAAAGTGCCTTATGAAATTTGGGAGGCGGAGACAACTTCTTCAACCACTTCTGTAAAAGCCCAGCTTAGTCGCAGATAGTTTTTGCTTTCTTGGTTTCCTCAGTTCACCTTAAATAATACAAACATTGAACATATTGAGGTGTATGTGTTATCTGTAACAACCTAGACTGAGGTATTACAGATGTTGGGACCCTCATTCATGAATGAGATAAGAGACTTAAATAGATGGCTATCACATGGAAAAATTGCTTACCTCAGGTATTTCATGCAGTTTTACTGTGACCACTTAGACCTATTTCTGATTATCCTATGTACAACGTATTAATTGGCCTTAATTATTTGATTAATGGTTGGTAACGGGTGTTGGTGAAAAACATTCATGTGCCTTCTTTCTCTCATAAGTTATTACTTAACAAGTACTGATTTTGTAGATGTGGTAATATTAAGTTCATTTCATTTCTGTGCAAGGAATTTTTTCTTTATAATATGTAGCATTTCTGCAGTCATTTATTAGTCCAAAAGGGCGTAGGCCGACTACTGTTTTCGTTTTGCAATTTTGCTTTGGAAACATTAAATGTCAGTTCACTTTTCAAACTGTTGCTGCAGTCTTGTATTATATTTAAAGAATTTAAATAATGAAGAATGCGCATAAACGTACGCATGTTTGTCTCATTGTGGTAAAACCACAGAACCTAGAGCCGTCGAATTTTAGATGATGTAATCCTGCTGCAAATATGGGCATCTGGAAGCCCTAATTTGAAATTTCAAATTAATTTTATTATCTCTTTTATAGTTTGTAAAACTTTAACGAATTTTTGATTAACAAACTCAAGGATTTCAAAGCGAGCAATAGCAATGTTGTACAGAAAAAACATTTTTATCCCCAGTGCATGAGACTGTGTATAGGAAATTTTAAAGATATGCTCAGTTTAAAATTATTTTGCAATATTGTCCTTTAACTCAATTTTGGGGTTTAAGTGCGAAGAACATGATATTTAATAAATAAAGGTATCGTGCAGAATGTTAAAAAAAAAGCCCCTTTGGACGTAATTTAAAATCTGAAACCTTCAGATTTTTTCTTTTCTTTCTTTCTTTCTTTCTTCTTCTTATTATTATTATCTTTACGCTGTATGTTATGTTACATTTTTGAATATTTTTATTAATTCTTCAAGATATTCTTAAAGCATGTACCTTAGTTCAAATAAGAATATTATAGACATCAATAAGTGAAATTCCCATAATTTCATTATATTAAATATATATTTGGCCAACAGAATTAAGACAATGTATTTATCCAGATTTTCCAAATAACTTTACTGGTTGTTGTCTCATTTTAGTCCACATATATGGAATTCAGTAAAACTTGAAAAAGAACAGCTGCTATGAAGTTAATATATACAAAAATTTGAACTTATTAAACAGAACGATATTAGATCAAAGTTGCAAGTCATTATAAACTTCACACAAATTTGACAACTAACTTTCTGTTTGCTTTTATTTAAGCTCAGTCTTAGTTGAGATATAATTTTCAGTGATATAAAAGCTATAAATTAATTTCAATATGGGTGGGAACTTTCGTGTTTTAACAGAAAATATTTAAAATGTTTGAAAATAACAAATCTGAAACCAGGTAAATTGAAGGCAATAATGAGAAATAAATGTGTTCACTTTTAAATTTAATCAACCAGTATGGTAGCTATCTTTCCCAGGAACTTTTCTTAAAAATTCATTAACATGTCTTTAATCTTGCTAAAATTGTGAATTTCACGGAATTTCAAATTGTTTTAAAATTTGTTGCAAAAGTTAATCTTTTAGACTTTCATTGAAAAATAGAATGGAATGAAGAATAAAGGCTAGCAAAAATAACTTGAATAATATGAAACAGAGTAATGCTTAGATTCAGCATTCATTTAATCGTACATCAAATTTGAAAGTATTGTGAGTTATTTTAATATTTAAATAAATATTATTCTGTTATTGAGACCAGATTTAGAAGTGCATGTATCTGTGTGTATATATGTACACATACATACCTACTTATATATACATACAGACACAGGAACACATCCATCCATAAATACATACATTTCTGAGTCTGGTCCTGATAAAAGACGAGTGCCTCTAAATGTATATAGAAGTATGAAATTTTAAATGGTCTTAATTTTTTGAAAATATGTGTAGAAATATCTACTTTTAGGGGATATGCTCATTTTTAAACAGATGTAATTCAAAATTTTTTTAAAAAACTGTTTTGAAATTTTATTTATTTCAAATGAATGAGAAGAGTCTGAACTTGAACTAAAACTGCAGATTGTGTTAAGAGAAATTAAAGGTATTTAATTGAAATTCTTTTAAATATTAACAAAACTTATTAAACATTATGCAGCTAAAATTCTGACTGTAACTTTTAAAGAATTGTCATGCAATTTTTAGAAACCTATCAGCATTGCTATTTCAGAAGTGGATATCTTTTAAGATAAATGACAATCATGTTAAAATTTTTTGATCACTCAGTTAAAATGGGAAATACAGATCTGTGCCCCTTTTTGGCATATTATGCATATCTAGTATGTTTTTCAAAAAGCAAACCAAAATGTTAAAAGTATTAACTAAAGTTTTGCAGCATTTGTTAAAAAATTTGTCCCACTTGTAAAGTGCACATCTTTAATCATGTATTTATCTGACACCTTTGGTTTTCATTGGTGTTAATTTGCTTCTTATTATGTTCCAGTATTTTTTAATAACTTAATTTCAATGTCCAGCTGATTATAAGAATTGTATTCTAAAATTAGAAATATTATTTAAGTTAATCAATTGTTTAAACTCTTTAATATCAAAGAAGAAAAGTCTACCAGCCTAATATCTGCAGTGTCTCTTAAATACACTGCTGGCTGCCGTAAATGCAACACCCTGAAGGACAATGCAACCACAGATGGCACACATTGTCCAAGGAATCTTCGTCAATCGCCAGATCGAATTGCTTCCCTGGCTGGCTCGCTGTCTGGATCTTTCGCCGATAGAAAACATGTGGTCCATGTTTGCTGAACGATTGACCCAAATTACATCAAAAGCTGCCACACCAGATCAACTTCATGTGGCAGCGGTGATCTCCAACAATAGCAGCTACTTTGTCTACTGATTCTAGAAGGAACCACACTTCACAGAAGTCTATAAATTTAATCATTTGATACTTGGTCAACATGTTATCTACTAAATAATTTTGTTGTGATATCTCTTGTCTTTTTTGGTGGTGCAATTTGACTGGCCAGCAGTGTATTAACAGTGAAGTGTGGGTGGGTTTGGCAGTCTTCTACAGCATTTGGACATTACGGGCGATGGGTTTCCTCATTCAGTATTATGTCAAGCTAGTGTATTCTATTATTGCTTTTGTAACTGTTGCCAAAAATTGCTGAATTTGTAACCGTAACTGCAGTTCATCTCTGGTATGTGTTTATCAAGTTGAATTGCAGTAGTAGTTTTACTACTCTTATTTTAATGATGCTGTAGCCCAAATATGCACAAGTGGATCAGTGATAGTAACCTCTCACGGTGATTCTCCCAAAATCTCATCATTTGATAAAAGAACTTTACACATATGAGATACATTAATAATTCAGTGATTACCATAAGTCTCACTTAAACTCTTTCAAGAAAAGAGTTATATATAGCAAAAGACTGTTAAACCAAGAAAAGAACTGTCAAATAAATTGCAAGATCAAATTATACTTTGCATCTTATGCAAGATCAAAATTGGTGCTGCTGCCATCGATCTTACCAAGACAGAAACTGCTGATGTAGAATTTTTGAAGAAGCCTTCGCATTTAGTATTGTGTTTTCGAGCAGTGAGGTCAATTTGAATGTATCATTAGTATGGCCATTATTATTTCAAGCTACATTTCATGCCAACATTTGTTTCATGACAGCTGCTCCCTTAACTGAAAAATTCTAGTTTTTAAATTTTTATTATGACTAGAGCTAAAAATACTAATTTTGTTTATCAGAATAGCAAATTTTAAATGTACTGTTCCTTCCAAATAATAGGGAAAATTTGAATTTATAGTAACCAAACTGTGTTAGCTAAAATTTAAATGTGGTAAAATGTTTTGTTAGATATTTGGAGCGCATATATCAGTAATGTATTGATAATGAGAGAAAGGAATTGCTCAAAGATTTTGAGCAATAAATAAATAAGGGATGGGAAAGGAAGAGAGAAAAGACTTAACAAAAAATTGGATGGCGGGAGAGAGGGAATTTCTAGACTAAAATTTTGAAAAGTTCAACTGTATGCAGTTCTTTTAGGCATATATTTTATTTCTGAGGACATTTGTGGAACTTAAGTTCTAAGTAATAAAATTATGGCTGTAGACTAGACTTGGAAATCATTTATGAATTTAAGATAGTGAATTCTTTGCTACTTTCCTAGATCTCTTATCTTAGTTTGAGTAAATGCTAATAATACAGCACAAAGTCGGAAATCTGAATGTTTAGTATCCAGAATGATCTAAAATCCAGACCTTAAGCCTCCAACAACCCACTTTTATTTATTTTTTTTAATGCTTTATTCTCCTAATAAAAAATATGAAGAGTCCCAATTCTTAATTTCACTTGGCACTAAATAAAATATCTCCTTATTGAAGAAACAATCAATTTAGCCTAAATTTGTGTGATCAATAATTTGACTTCCATAGCTGCTTGGCATACATCCCAAGGGGAAACATTCTGCATAGAAACACTTGTTGATTTTATACAAACTAACATTTTACATCCCTGATGCCAACCTGGTGAATCATTATTTATTATATTTTGCTTTCATCACCACATGTTTATCAACATATGACAACTTGAGTAATGACCCAGAAACACTTGCTGATTTTATACAAACTAACATTTTACATCCCTGATGCCAACCTGGTGAATCATTATTTATTATATTTTGCTTTCATCACCACATGTTTATCAACAAATGACAACTTGAGTAATGACCCATGCAGTGATGCCTAAACAATTTTTTTTTTTATATTAGTAATTGAATAACAGAGAGTATGGTAACCTTTTATGTTGACATTATGGCCTGGCCATGATTAAAGATTTAAGTTAAGTGCATTAAGAAATATTGACCAAGAAAAATTTTAACAATTTCTTTCCATAAATTCTAAAAATAGATTTTGTTAATGATACTCATAGGTCAGAAGATTACATGTATAGTGCTACTGGAATTCTGAATAACTGATTGGTAACCTTTTTTTGTGGACATGCTTGGGGATGATCACAGATTTAAGTTAAATGCATTAAGAAATATTGAGGAGGAAAATTCCATAAATGCTAAAAATAAATTTTGTTAATGGTACTCATACGTCAAAAGATTATATGTATAGTGCTACTTGAATTAAGAATAACTGATTTGTTATTCACATAAACCCAGAACCAGCACTAGAACTCGTGGTGAAAGAATTTAGGGAAGACACGATTTTTGGAATTTGGAGAAGCACCAAACAACAAAAGTAAGAAATGATAACATTTTTAGAATTTAGGGAAAGCACTGGGACCCAAAATTTAGGGGTGGCAAAAATTTAGAACTGGGAGAAGTGCTCAGTAGCAGAAGTTAGGACCCGCAGAGACTGCATCAGGCGATACGATATCTAGCGCCGGCCCTCGATAAGCCTTAAATATATATGGGAATTATATATTCAGGCATCAGATAAGCCTTGAACTTATACGAGGAATAGATATAAGTTTAACGAATAAGTTAACTAATACAATTCAGGCTTAATTTTAATTGTCTGGGTGCATGATAGAAGCAAAATAAAATGTAGCAGAACAACTTGTCTTTCATCACGAATCTCATGCTACTTAGCCAATACTGTATAGCGGATGCTGTTAAGCTATGCTAGAATTATACTTTACTGATTCCAAGGAATTTCAGTTAATATAGCAACTGTTCCTTAACTTTCTGATTTGATCCAGCTTTTTATTTTTTGCAGGCTGTTATTATTATAGCAATTTTATGAAAATTAAAGTTTGAACTTTCGGTTTTGTCAAAAAGAGTTTCTAATCTGGAGGTGCAACAGGAAGCATGATTCAATATCCATTAAAGAAAAAGTAGAATTGCTGCAAAAAACGAATTAAGGTATATCGATCTCAAAATTATGCGATAAGTGCGGCATTAGAAAAGTGCACTATATATGACATAAGAAAATAGTAAAAGGAACTTTTTTGACACCCCACTCACAATAAATAATAGAAAAATTATTTTTTATGTGAAAAGTGACGATCATGACAAGTGATTATTGAAATGGTCAGACAGCATCGCAGTGAGGGCATGCCATTGATGGGTCCAATGCTTATGGCTCAAGCCAAAATGTTTCATGAAGTAATGAACTTAAAACTGAGTGCACATATTCAGTAGGTTGTTTAACCAAATTTAAAAATCACCATGGTGTAAGGCAATTAAAAATTTCAGGTAAAAAGCTTCAGCTGCTGAACTATTTGTAGATGAATTCATTGAACTCAGTAATAGTGAAAAGTTCTCTCTGGAGTAAATTTATAATGCTGGTGAAACTGATCTTTTCTGGCAAATGTACTGTGAAATACCTTGAAAATCTCTACAGAAAAGGCTCCAACTGGTTTTAAAAATTCCAAAGCAAGATTAACAATTTTGTAATGGCAAAAATATACGACCTCGAGCTTGTAAAGCATTAAAGATTTTCTCCATTATGTATCTTGCAAATAAGAGAGTATGGATGACACAAGCGTTAATGAGTCATTCGTTTGAAAATTATTTCATACCCTAGGCTCAGCAACATTTGAATTCGGTTGGTTTACCTGGTGATGCAAAAATTGTCTTTATTGTAGACACTTATTCAATTCATTCTTAACTTACATTTTTATTGAAAGATAACATATCCAAATTATTTTCTCCAAATTGTATATCCAATCTATCATTCAATAGGATTGGAATAGTGTGTGCACTCAAATGCAAATATAAAGTAGCATTTTAAAAATCGATGTTCAATTTCTTGAATAATGGCAAGAATATACAAGAATTTAAAAAATATGTTAGCATAAAATCTGGTGTGTGGAGCACTGCAAGATTGTGAGAAGATATGTCTTCAGATACTTTAAAAAACGCTTGGCATGATTTATGACCAGCTACTATATTTCATTGTGAGGATGATGAAGATGATAGCTGCAAATTTGGATATCGCAAACCAAACATGAAATTTTCCAATTAATGGATTTTGTAAAGAAAAATGGAAAAGCGGTAATAAATGAAGATGATATAGCAGACGTTTTTCATTGCAATGGCAGTGCCTCAATTATCAGTCAATTAACAGACGGTGAAATCTTTAGTATGGTTCTAGATCCAGAAAATACTACTACTGATATGAATAAAATGACAGAGAGGTTATTGAAAATGAAAAAATTTCAATTGGCATGTTAGTTGGAATTCTTGACACAGCAGTTACAGAACTTGAACAGTGGAGCTTTGTAACTGAACAAGAAATTATGTCTGTCTAGAGAATTAAAGACAAAGTTATTAGCACAAAAAACAAAGCAACTTAAACAATTTACATTGAAAGAAATGTTTAATAAAGTAAACAAATAAATATTAAGCTGCCTTTTTTTTTTGGTAAGATGTGATACCCTTTAGATCATAAGTGCTTCATTATTTTATAAATCACTGTTTTATATTTTTAATTTTATAATATATATGTGTCATCGTACTAGATTTAAACTAATCTTATATCCGGAATCGCTGAAGTCCCAACGAGTCCAGTTCTTGGACTTTGTGCTGTAATATGTTATTTTTGTAGTTCTTGGAATGTAACCAATATACTTTTCTCAGAACTGATAAAATCTATCGAAATCTGGCACCATATAGGCAAATATGCCTTTTTCTAGCATAGAGAAATATTTAGGTAATAACTTGTCTTGGAGAAATGTTTAGGTATTAACTTGCTCATCAAAATAATTATTACATATTAGTATAATATCTTTGGATATCTAGTTATAGCTTTTGACTATTTAGTGTGAACATATATATGTTAACCCTTTCCGGCACAGTGTGCCCAAAAAACTTCCCTCTGTACACACAGAAAAATTAAATAAAAAGGCTTTATAGGTTACTGTTGGTTACTTTTAACCTTCTTTATTTGGCAGCACAATGCAAACCAGTTCATGTGTTTTAGCCACATTTAGTTTTTAAAAACCCTCATTTTCAAAGAAATCTTCCAAATTTTTTTTTAGGATATAAAAGGAATTGTTTGAAAATAAATTTCTATGTTATTTTCTTGGCTGTATGCTGATCTCTTTATTCTATATTAGTTTTAAATTTTTACCTTAAAATCTTGCCTAAAATCAAACGACGAATATCTGGTTTGCCCAAAGTGGGATCACTGAAACACCAGGACCAGACCAACAACTGTCAGTGAGCTCATTCACAACAGAAAGATGGGTGCACATCTGTGTCTTATTTCCTCTTTTTCTTCCCTACCCCATTGTTTTTTGGAGGAGAAGTTTGGTTATCAACTAAGAAATTGTTGGGTTGTTTTTTGAAGGTCGGGTAATTTTATCAGTTAGCTCTTTGATTTTTCACTATAGCAGTTCTTTTTTTTTTCTTTTGCTTTCGTTAAAAGAAGTTTTGTTAGCTCTACATTTTGATAGTTTTGAGCTGTAGATGTTTATTTACTTTATGTTTTCTTAAGTGTTGATATATAGTAGTTTATTTTTTCTGATTTTTAATTATTTATGTATTTATTTATTTATTTATTTTGCAAATGGATTGGATAGGGCTGACCATTTCTGAAGCCCTGAAAAAATGGACGAAAGTGTAAATATGAAATATAAATAATGTAAATTTCATATAGCCAAGTTACCTTTTTTTCATTTATATGCATGTAATCATAAAACCAAGAGCTTTTTTGGGAGGGATGTATAGTATCGTGGGTAATGCTAAATCTGCTATAGTAATCAGAGTTTAGTGTTTTTTAATCATAGGCAAAATCTTTTACTCTATTGCGGGCTTCCCAGCAATGCTCTCATCAGCGCTTTTTTTCAGAGCTCTATTCATTCAGTGAGCCTGCTTCAGGCACACCCACCATTAAGCATTATCTTTAAAAAATTTTACATGCATCTCTAGACCTGATTATTGATTCTATATTAGTTTTAAATTTTTACGGTGAAATCTTGCCTAAAATCGAATGGCGACCATCTGGTGTGCCCTGAGTGGTATCACTGAAACACCAGGACCAGACTAACAGCTGTATCTTTGTTTCACTGCAGTATTTTCTTCAGTGAGCTTATTTGCAATGGAAAGGTGGGTGCACATCTGTGTTTCATTTCCTCTTTATCTTTTTTTTTGTTTGTTTGTTTGCTTTTTTGTTTTTTAGAGGGGAGGTTTGGTTATCAATTGAGAAATTGTTCGATTAGTTTTCTGAAGGTCACAGGTAATTTTATCAGTTAGCTCTTTGATTGTTTTCTAGAGAAGTTCTCTTTGTTTCTTTCGCTTTCGTTGAATTCCAGCCTTAAAAGGTGGTGTGCCAGAAAGGGTTAATGAGATTTAAAATGTTATATTTCCCAAATAATAATTATGAATTCATAAAGCATTATTTGCTTAATTGCATTCTACAGTGTTTTAAAAAAGGTATATCTGTTGTAGAAAAACATTAAAAAGAGCTGTACAAGTTTCATAGCTTGTCCTGATGTCACAGAATATTATTCTGGGCTCTTCTGTGAAAAATGAATTTGTACCTTATATTTAGTGGACATGGATTTTAAATTCAAGGATTTGTATACTGTGGTAATTCTGAGAAAGATTTATGATTACTGTTATATATTAGAGCTTTATCATCAATTTGAAGTTTACATGATTGACTGACTGCAGAAAGCTGACGGAAATTTCTAATAAATAAATTGAGTAGTTAAATTTCGGATAAATATAGTTTTAAAGTGAATTTTTAAAATGCTGATATAATGAATGCTTTTATGCAGGGTGTTTATAAATGAATAGTGTGGTTTTAAAAATTAATAATAAATGCATGTATTATTCTATATGGGCAAACCTTACAGCATAAGCAGCGGCAACTGTCCAATTGCTTTATGCATTAATCGCAATTTTCCAATATCTACATGGTAATCAAATTTTTCCCATACTCAGTGTAGTATGTCTGCCATGATGGTCTGCAGTGCATCTTTATCTGACCACAAACTTCCTCAAGGGGCACGGGCATTGGCGATACATAAACCCAGTCTTTAACAAACTCCCAAAGAAAGAAATCTTATGGTGTTAAATATGGTGAATGGGGTGGCCAAGGGAGAATGTTGTCTGCTATTGCAGCACGTCCAGTGCGACATTGGGGGAAAACATGATTAATAAGGTCTCATACATTCTTGTGAAAACAGAGCGGAGTGCCATCCATTTGCAAAATGTAATCATCATAATTGTTGTTCAGTTAGGGTTAACAACCAGGTTTCCAATATATCTAGAAATGAAGCAGGTCTACCAGCGGCCGAACAGTATCGCTGAACGCTGGTAGTTCTGACCTCGGTTTGAATCTAGGTGAATGGGCTGGCTGCATGGGCATTTTCGTGGTTTTCCCCATATGTAACATGCATACAAGCCAGTTTCCCTTAGAAACTCCTCTTAAAAGGCATCCTTCCCGTTAAGCAGATAGCCCTAGTGTGCTTTGCCATAATAAACTAAACCCAAAAAACCCTGTTGCATTGCCATCTTGGAAACAGATGCTGGAAATTGGAAGGTTGCTCAGTATACACGACAAGTAAACAGCAGGCAGCATTTGAGAAGCTTGGACATTTGCCAGTGGTTATGGTGTAGGTTTTACACTGGTAAAATAGTACAGTGATTTGTTATTAATTTTTAAAACCACGCCATTTATTTAGACTAATGCATTATAAAGATAACCTTTGTTATCCATTACTTAAATGTGTAATAATGCACTGATGACAGATTTGCAACTTTTTCTGGAATTCTGCATATCCATAAAAGCCAAAAATAGGGGAAGGAGGAGTATTTTTTTATTAAGAAATAAAAGTGTAAACAAAAATAAAAAGTAGCAATAAAGGTATTAAAATCAAAGGGATATTTATGCCTAGCATAAATCAAGCCATTTTATTAGTATTATGGAAATTGTTTGGTTTAGAATATGGAATTTTCACTGATGGTTCTGAAATTAAAACAGAATAGCTGCACTTACAGAATTATGCAACAGTGTTAATTAAGGGGGAAAAAAGTTTGTAGACTTAATATTTCTTTGTACTACAAGCTCTATAAGCAGCAATAAAGGAAGGTCTGTATATTGCTGTGTGTATTTATTTTGTATGCTTGTGTATATTTATTTTGATTTATGAAATTTGATTATTTTTGTTAACTAATATTAACATGGGCATAGCAGAATATGTGTTATCAGTTAACGCTGTTAATTTTTTTGTCTGTTAAACTTTTTTATGTGTGCATTTTGTTCTTTTTTGATGATTAAAATGAATCATTGTAATTTACTTTAATATACATAATCCTTTAAATCACATCGGATGTGTTGAACTTTTAGAGAAAATTAATGCTCTTTCTCTTTAAGTAATGTGCCAAATTGAGGATTTGTTATTATTATTAATTCACTTGCCTAGTTTTTCAAGCCACATTTGCAGGAAGTAAAAATTTAAAAAAGATAATCACTAATCTTGAAATTTTATGAAACTGTACTATTGTAAGGTTTTTAGTGACAATTCCAAGTGTTCTATGATCTGCTGTTCAGATCTAATGTTTATTATTTTAACTTTGTGTAAATTTTTGTTTTAGGGACATCAGTGAAGCTGAATGTTCTAGACGATCATTATTGTATATGGATGATGATGATGACGACGACGATGATGATTTTGATGAAATGGAAGCAAGTACTAGTTGTGCACCAAGGCATAGTATGTGTCTTATTTTTAAAGAAGGAGCATTCATTTTGTGTGTAATCACAGTAAACCATAGTTTTAATGAATGAAAAGACTTAACTGAATCAAAAAACTGCAATCTCATAGGATTTGCCAGCCTGTTCTTTTTGTGCTATTCATGCGTTACTGCTCATGTTGCATTTTAAGCATATTGTGTGTATAATTTTGGCTGTTTATTTAATTATAAATGTCAATTTTATTGTTATTCATTTGTCATTCATAATAAGATAACACACAAATGGTGCGTAATACTGTAATTATTAATAATACGTAATCATGGTGTCTTTTTAAGAGAATTTCATTTTAAGGAAGCATTGTAAAGGTGTAAGTTTAACTGTCATTCCTTACATTTAGAGTTGCAGCTGCAGCATGTTTCACCCTAGCCCAATACTACTGCACTTAATTTAGCAGAAAAAAGTGTGTGTAAGGGAATTACAGTTCTTTCTGATTCAGGTTTTGATTTACTAAGTTTGGTTATTTTTATCAACTAATATTAACATGGGCATAACAGAATATGTGTTATGTGTCATTTGAACTTTTTTATGTGTATATTTTGTGCTTTTTACTATTTTGATGATTAAAATGAATCATTGTAATTTCCTTTAATATGCATAATCTTGTAAAAAGGTCCTGTGACAGCTGCAACTGTCAAAAATATTCTGAAAAGCAGAAATTAGGTTCTACATTTCTTACAGTAAAAATTTATTAAATAAGAAGTGACAGTTAAGTCACAGCCAACATATTGCCGACGCTACATATTGCTTCAGGAGGATCCTTTTTGATACTTAATTTTAATTTAATACTTAACAAACTTTTCTTGCATAATTTTAAATGTATTTAATTTCTAAGAGTAGAAATTTTACTCTGGATTGTAAAAATATTTGAATTTGGTTTCTGTTACATTCCAATACTTAAAACACTTTTCTTGCATACCTCTTAATGCATTTAAATTCGAGGAGTAGAATATTGAATACAATATAGTTAATAAAATTTAATACATAATTAAAAAATTACATAACAATTCTATAAATATTATCTATGTTATATAAAATTGTCTATGAAGAACGTTTATTAAGGTCTGAGTCGTAAGATTGTGCAATATTTTAGGAATGATTAAATGTGGTGAAATGGTTACATTATCCTTTGGAGCTATTAAACAAAAAAACATATACACAGCACATATTATTTGATTTTTGTTAGGCTATTAAATGTTGTAAATGATGTTTATTAATATTTGAAAATATCAAACATCAGTCAGTAATTGTGTCCAATACAAAGGAAGGTATAATACATACAAATATTCAGTTTCACATGATTTTAGTGTACAGTGATCAGCACGTAACTATTCCACTGTGAAATGATGAGCTGTCATGTTTAGTCAGGGAAATGTCATTTGAAGATGATGTTGGAATAGGTCCAGTATAGAGGTGACTGCTGAATATGTGCTTAAGTCATAGAATGCAGTGAAAAATAGACAAGGCATAGTTTTTCTGGTTATTGTAGAAATGAGATCAGTGGAAAATCTAAAAATTATAAAGGTTTGCATCAGATGGGAACTGAGAATTTTCATGTTAGAACTCAAGAAGCATGGAGTTCTTAAGAACTCATTCTTTTTGTGTCGCTTTCACCTGTTTCAATTGATTCCTGAACTGTTTCATGTTTAGCTTTATTATATCTTACTAGGATCCCATTTCATGTCCAAAAATTATCTTGCCCTTTAATGTTTGACCTTACCCATAACGCCTTTAATTCCTTTGAATTTTCTGAAATTCATACCCGCATCCCAGAAAATATTTACAGCATCTACAGACAATCAGTATGCATCTTATATATTTTTATTTTCATAAAATAAGTCATCATTGTAAAAAAAGAATTAACCATTTTAAAACTCTCAAGATAGTCCTTTTTATGCCCTTTAATGTGATATTTTATTGTAGCAGCTAACAGAAAAGGACTGATCAGTGTCCCAAACAGGATCTAACACATGTGCAGAATATTATATGATTGCTCATGATTCCCAAACCAAAGGAATCTTAAGTAAACCCTATCTTCTTCTGCAGTGCCAGTCATTAAAAATGCCTTTTCTATGTCCTTGCAAAATGCTATTTCAGGTTTACGAAAGTTCAGGATCTTGTCAAAAACTTTTATATTCAGATTTGGGCCAGTTTTTAGACATTCATTTGCATATTTGAACTTTCCCATCTTATCGGAAACATCAAAAACTACATGGACACTAGTAGTCTCAGAATCACAAATTACAGCACGGTGCACATGTAATACTGTGAAAGTTCGATTTCATTAGGGCATTCAACTGTTTTCCCCCTTAACTGCTCTTCACTAATTTCCTTATATTCTTGCAATATTTCTGGACTTTTCTGTAATTTTTGTTTTAAAAATTCAAACCATCTTTTTGCAATTTCAGAATTATTTCCTAGTTCTTCTAGTAGATTTCTACAGTAGTTCACATTCGTGTCATCTGTTTTTAAACCATATATCTCTTTCTAGGTTGTTATCAGTTTGATTAAATTCATTTTGGCCTTAATTTATTATTTCTATTGAATCGAGCTCCCAAACACACTTGAATCATCTGACACCAAGGAATTTCCTAGTATTACTGCTAAATGCTTCAAATCGTTACCTTCTTTTCATTTGTTTTTTTCAATTCCCACTAAAAGCTTTCAATTTACAGCTTGAAAATGTTTATTTATGTGTTTTCGACTTGTCAGCACTACACCAAGAATCAGTTGGCACCAATTAATATTTCTACATCTTGTAATTCTTTGTTGCTTGCATTCAGGTCTACTGAATATAAGCCTAAGTGCTGCAGTTATATGAATGTGCTGGAACTCTGTGGAACAAGCTAATATTGTGTTAGTCACCAAGGCATTCCAATTTTATTTTATTCTTTTGATTTCTGTCTCTTAATTTAATTAATTTTGATTTCTCTCTCTTAATTAATTAATTTTAAATCTCTTAATTGAGTTACAACCACAGGATAATTCTGAATTATATGCTTCTTAGTTCTAAATGAAAGAACTGACGATTTTCCATTTCAGGTAGGTTCTAATTTTAAAGATCTTGCTAAGGTATCTTTAATAAACAATTTTTCGCTACTTTGTTGGAGAAGAATACGAACAACTTTAGTTTTAATTTAGAAGTCAAATAACAAAAATCAGCGTTATATTTTCAAATTTTCACAGGACTAGTTTCGATGGTTTTACCAAACCCATCATCCTCAATTCTCCCATCAATGAAATTCCGAGTTTCATACTCAAGGACCCCATTCTGGATATGATTTCCTGGGGTATTTACAGTATTCCTTGTCAGTGTGGTTTAATTTACATTGGCCAAACTAAGAGAGCCTTAAAATTTCGTGTTAAGGAACGTGAGGCATATATTAGAAAAAACGAAACACAGAAGTCTTCTGTTACCCAACATTGTTGGTTTGAAAATCACACAATTTTTCTGCTGCCAAAATTATTCAAAAAACATCTTTCACTGGTGAACTGGATTTTCTAGAGGCATTTCACATTAAAAAAAATTTAGTCTTTAAAGAAATTATATTTTAGTTCTGGTTTCATCAACAGATGGCACCAGTAGCTTGTCTCCTGTCCAGGCTTTCTTGTCTTATCTAATCATTATATCTTATGTGCATTTGGGCTTTTGCAGCTGAGGATGATGGTTCGGTAAAACCATCGAAACTAGTCCTGTGAAAATTTGAAAATATAATGCTGATTTTTGTTGTGTGACTTCTAAATTAATATTTGTTTGGCATATTATTGTATCTTAACTTTAGTTTTGTTTTCGTTGCAAGTGAAAAAGGTACATGCTTGTAATAAAGTATTTTTTGAAATGGAAATATTACACTGAAAAACCAATGTGTTATTATTAGCTTTTGAAACTAAAGAAGACTTCGAACTCGGGGCAATTGATTCATTTTCAGATAAATTACATAAATTTGATCTTTCCTCATTACTTTTCAAACAAATATTCATGATGATTTTTATCATTGCATTTATTAACGTACATTTTTATCTCTGCAAAAATGACTTAAATTTCTTAAAACATTTAAAACTTCAATTATGCATTTTGAGAATGTTTATTTTCTCAGTTACTCATTTACTGCATTTAAAAGAATTGTGGTGTTTCTCACAGAAGATGCATACTCGCTGTACTGTAGTGTTAAATGCACTAGCTGTGGAAGTATTTCTGTTGTGTCTTTTGTTTACAGTTTTCTTATTTTAATAATTAGTAAACTTTTTATTTTCATCGCAAGACAATAAAGTACTTCTACAACATTGGACCCATTTCTTTAGGAATAAAATGAATGTAGATATGTCAACATTGGCTTCAACCCTTTGCCTGTTAAATTCCAAAATTAGGTCTTGGGGTAAAAGTTTTCGCAAAATAGCCATTAACAAATGTCCGAAAGAGCCTGATGTAACATTTATTGTCTCTTAAAATCTTGGATTGAAATCTTAAGCTATCATAAATGCTGCACAATGCTAAAACATTAGAAGAATTTTTAAATTTAGTGTTTTATTCATAAGAAAATTTATAATTTTCACTTTTTCCGAACGCATCTTTTAGGATTTTTATGCAGTAGTCATAATTATTATTAGATAATTGGAAAACTGAAACAACATTGGCAACTTGACCAGTTGAAAAGGTCTTAAGAGACGTGAATTTTTCAACTTTTGAAATGCTTTCATTTTTATCTATCATACTTTTAAAACTATTCCTAAAATTTTGCCAAGGTTTCGGATCTCTAGGAAATATTTCATTTACTAACTTTGGCAGTTTAACTGAACATTTATTTTTTAAATTTTTGCTTAAAGAGGCATTCATACATTGATTATGCAAATCACTCGAAGCTGACTCAACCTTAGTTTTGCTTTTAAGATAACATAATACTGACTCGCCATAATATCTTTTTCCATATGATCAGCTGCAGTAGAAGTTTAAATTTCACCGTCAAGACCTTTCAGTTTGTTATTAATGACGGTTAAGAGCTCGTAATCATCTTTTAAAATCTCACTCATCAAGCTCCTCTCCTGACTTTAATTTGGCATCGATTTAATTAATTGGGATGTTTCAGACTGTTGTTCATTTAGATTTTGAAAATTCCAACTCTGCCATTTTTTAATAGTATACAATAGAAATACACCCAAAGATCAACAATAAGTACAAAGTGAGAACCTACCTTTTATTTTCTCACAGGCATAATTTACTAATCCAAAAAGTTACAGTCCAATAGTTCCAGCATTCCGTCACCGATGCACCATAAAAATATATCCAGTAAACCTAACTATCATCAAAGTCAGTTAAGTTTTTTCAGTGGTTCAGGTTAAGGTCTCACTTTAGAAACACAACAACAATTAATTTATTTACAGGTTAATGTTACTGAAATAGAGCATAATGCTATCTTGCTGTTAATTATTAGGACCGGCAACTCCCTTAGAAATATTCTATACATCTAGTTGCGTACATCTAGTTACAGTTCAAAATTCTAACCCTAACTCAAAGAAATAGAGAAGGTAGAGAACCCTCTGTAGGTATTTTGCAGTAGACTTTTATCTATTGTCCCAGCCTTTTGAATAGCTTGAATATTAGATTCCATAGGAACTATTAAAAATGCATCACAATCATCTTTGCAAAAAACCCTCACAGTTTCTAAGAAGAATGAACAACAAACTCTGAAACACAGAAAGACAAGTGTAGATAAGGATGGTGACTACATATAAAGAAATCTCTCTTTTTCAGTCATGACTGCTTGTGTTTTACTTTCAAATAAAATGTAAAATTTTTTTAGTCATCCATTACTTGCATAATTTAATTTGCTTAGATTCTAATAGTATAATTAATTTCTTTAGATTTTAATAGTTTAATTGTGACCTATTGAAATCTAAACAAATTAAAGATGCTGAAAGTAATTTTTGCATAAAAATTAAGAAAATTTTCTTTTTATAATTGTTATTTATAAAGTCTAGTGATATTTTTATCACTAGTCTACAAATGCTGGTTATAAAACAGAGAACCAGATTTGGAAATGTTTGAAATAATGTATTCCAAGAGCAGTGAAAATAGTTTTTGTATAAAAACTTACTAATTAAATGTTTTTTATTTTTGACATTTGGTGCTAACTTTTTTATGTCTCTGTGCATTAAATAACAAGATCCATCAATGATGGTTAAAAATTGTGAAGTAAATTATAATCGAGTAATGGTTTTAAGGATATGCATTATTAATTTTATTTGATATTTTTTAATTCAAATAAGTAACTATGTAATGTATATGAATATTCACGTAGCACTTAAAAAAGAGTCGCAATTGAACCTCAAAGTAGTGTTAATTTAAAAAAACTGTTATGATTGATATTTTTAAGTTCATTTCAATTTGAGTTAAATTTTGTGTAAAAGTATTATATTAGCAGCATAACAAATTATTTTATGTAATAAGTGAAGTGACATATTTTTATCTTCTGATCTTTTTATAGCATTTGGGTTTGCGGAAGATGATATTGTATGGGCTAGAGTGAATGACAGATTTTGGCCGGCACTGGTGAGTTAATATTTCTTCAAAGTTCTTGCATAAATATTTTGGGTTATGTTATCAACATTTCTCAGTGCATTTAACTTAAGTCTGTAATCATCGCCAAGCGTAATGCCAACATAAAAGGTTACCATGCTCTTTGTTATACTGATATTTAAAAAAAAAAATTTTCAGGCATTGCTGCATGAGTCATTATTCAAGCTGTCATGAGCTGATAAACATGCAGTGATGAAAGCAAAATAGAATAAATATTGATTTACCAGATTAGCATCAGAGATATAAAATATTAGTTGGTGTAAAATCAATAATTTTTCTTTGTAGAATGTTTCGGTTTGAGATGGGAAATAAAATATACATATATATATGTGAGTATAAAGCTTTTTACATCTAAGAATGGCAACACGTTCGCCAACAAGGTCACGTGTTCACTTGGCAGACGAGAGATGGAAACAGAAGAAGCAGTAGTGATTGAATTCGAAAGCGAAGGATTGTGAATTCCTCTTATGTTATTCCGCTTTCATGATGCTATGGACGGACTTCTTCTCATTTTTGTCTTCTTTTTATATGTTATC
The DNA here is from genome assembly GCA_000611955.2 of Stegodyphus mimosarum. Taxonomy (NCBI): domain Eukaryota; kingdom Metazoa; phylum Arthropoda; class Arachnida; order Araneae; family Eresidae; genus Stegodyphus; species Stegodyphus mimosarum. Next base: position 12,438 of record KK121564.1, on the reverse strand, counting down.
TTCGTATTAATTATGTTTGCACGTTTTCATCATTAAATTGCTAAATGTCACTACCATTGTCATCAATACAACTACATCCTGCATATATATATAGATAAAGATAAAAGGAAAAAAAAAATGTTAGTGGTTTGTTGTCCGCATTTTAGATCATTCCAGATCTCGGACTAAATACTGTATATTTCATGTAAAACTGAAAGACTCATTTCCATTCGTATTATCTAGAAATTTTATGCACTTTCGGTATAACTTCTGATACTTATTATTAATTTTATTCTTCTGAACATTGTGTGGTTAGGTGTAGGATTTTTGACTTTGATGTTTGAAATGTGTCAAATTTTAAAGTATATTGTTATGATTATCTTTAGTCTTTTTTTTTTTTTTTTTTTTTTTTTTTAATTTCATTGGAAAGGGAGACTTAAAGAATTATACAAATCTTTGTATACATGAATAGGCATAAGTGCGAGGTTGTTTTTTCACCATTCTTGAAAAATTTTCTAACAGCAAACAATATAAACTCAGAGTTTATCATGTCATTTACTTCTGTGAATCTTAGTTTTACCATAGCCAGATATTTTTTTTTTGTGTGTGTGTGTGTGTCAACTTATCATTTAATTAGTCTCCCATGCCATTCAATATTTACTTAATGCCTATAGTACCTTTATCTATAGTCAGGTTATGCGGAAAGCTAGTTTACCCTGTTGTTGTAATATTTTCATCCAAGAATGTTTATTTTCTCCAATTTTTTTTTTTCTTTTCTTGTATCCTTGAGCTTTGTGCCAGATAGAAAAATGATGCTGTCTAGAGATTTCTATTTGTATTTCTCATAAATTTCAATTCCTTCATGTACTCTAAAGCAAAAATTACTGCAAACCAAAAGCAACCTTCCGTTGCTGTTTGCAAACATTTTTCTTTTTGATGTAATGAATTTAATTTTAAATTAATCAGCTGTATGTTGAAATGTTATAATTTACTTAATTGATGTTTAAAAAAGGAAGTGTCTCATGTCATTTATTTTTGTTAACAGGTTTGCCATTTAAACAAAAGAAAAGCATCAGTGATGCTTATTGACTCACCTCTGCCACAATCAGCGTATGTATGATACACATGTTTACAAAAAATATACACTCTACAAAAAAAATTAAGAGAATTTTCATATTTGATCTACAATCTCCAGAACTACTGACAAATTTTAATAAAATTTGGTGTGAACATAGGTTGATACAAAGAAAATAAATATTCAACAGTTATAATACACACATGTTCGTGTGTAACACTCATGGGAGTCTGAAGGTCTCAAACCATGGTTGCAGAAGACACAAAAGAGATGGGTTAATAAGGGGTATGGTCCCCTCTTACAGCCATACAGGCCTCGCAACGTGATGTCATACTGGAAATAAGGCAGCTCATCAGTGCCTGTGGCAGTTGGTGCCACTCATTCAGCACACTGTTTTCAGTTCCTGGATAGTTTTCGGAGGTTGTGAGTTGCAATTGCCCTCCTCAGAGCGTCCCAGGCATGCTCTATAGAGATGAGGTCTGAATACCTGGCTGGCCAATCCATCCGACAAATATCCTCACTCTTGAGAAATTCGTCGACCAGAAGAGCTTTATGTGGCCTCGCATTATCATCCTGTAAGATGAACCCAGGACCCACCTCACCCTGGAAAAGGTGAACATAAGGCTCCAAGACCTCATCCCTATACCTCACACCAGTCACAGTGCCTCTGTCAAAGTCGTGGAGAGGTATGTGGCCATTCAACATGATGCCTGCCCAGACCATTACACCACCATAATTGTTAATTTCGTGGACATTGGAGGGTAGGTAGCGGGTCCTTGGCTCTCTCCATATGAAAGTACAGTGAGAATCAGTGTTTAGGCTAAAACAGGACTCTTCGGTGAACAGAATGGTCGCCCATTGCCCCGCACTCCGATCACTATGCTGCCTGCACCATGCTAATCGGACTCTGCTGTCTGTAGATGGGAGCGGGATGCAAACAGCCGGTCTTCTGCCAAACAACCTTCTCTCATTCAGTCTTTTGGAAACAGTTACCCTTATTACATGGGTTCCTGTGGCTGCATACAGGTTCCGAAAGAGCTGAGAAACTGTAGCCCCTCTGTTACACCTCGCTAAAATGGACAAAAAGTGATCTTCTCTGGCTGTCGTGGCTCTTGGACGACCTTGCCCAGGCTTTATCTCGATGGATCCAGTATCCTGGAACTGTTTCCATAGGATACACATGATGCTGGGTGTTAAATTAAACTCTCTGCATATCTGGACTTGCGATTGCCCTGCCTTTAGCCTCCCCACAATTCGCCACCTCATTCCATCATGTAAATGTTGGTGGTTAACCGATTGTTGCAAGATAACACCAAGAAATTCGCTGAGGTGTACTAGCAAATGCAATTTGTATTACCCTCCCCGAGCTTATAATGCCTGTTTTTCTGCTGTCTCCACCAACACACATGTGTATGCTTATGTAATTGCCATACAAGATTTGCATTTTTATCTAGAAGCAGTGGTTTTTTCTTCAGTTCAGTTCTTTTCATGCAATTCGATAAAATATGCAAATTCTCTTAATTTATTTCACCAGTGTATATGTATATATATATATTTTATTTTGAATATGTGTTTTCTAAACATTCAGTAATTTAAAAATATATTTGAATTGTTTCAGTTTAAAACTAAATGTTGAACGTTTGCATTCATATGATGATTCAACATGGAATAAAATGCTGTTGGTAAGTATAATTTTTAGATTAAGAATCATCTATATTTTTGTATTTAAATTTGTTTTAAATCCATATTATGTTTAAAAATGTTACGAACTCTCATAAATAGCAACAGTTCATAATTTGTATATTTTTATATTTAAATTTATTTTAAATCCATATTATGTTTAAAAGTGTTATGAACTCTCGCAAATAGCAACAGTTCATAATTTGACCTTCAGCTACTGACATGTGCTTTAGATTTGAGTCTCCAAACTTTGGAAAAGTATTTTAAGAGTCAAAGTAAGGAAAAAATATGTAAGATATTACAACAGGAAATGTTCAAGTTATTGAATGTACAAGAATGGTACATGTGTAATATAATGAAACCATCAATATATAATGTGATATGAATGATTGGAAATATATGGGAATATAGTGGCAAGTGTCTGCAATGAGAAGATGAAGAAAATTTTATTTTTCAGATATCCTGTCAGGAAGAGGGCAGACACCAGATTATACACTGGTTGTCATTAATTAAGGAAAAATCACAAAAATGATGGTTACTAAAAAAGTTACATGTAGAATTTAATGAAACTGAACTATAGTACACAACACTTAGTAAGGCATAAAATTGCTGGAAAGGAAATTACCAACAATTATGGTGTTATAGAAATTACCATATGTATAAAATGAACAAATTAGATGTGACAGTTTGGCATAGGAAAATTAACCTTCAGCATGGAGTTTGATCTCTATAAGAGGCAATACAGCAGTGTGCGATGCTCTCAATTATGTGGGCTATCAGTTCCACAGGAGTGAGAGCCATTGCTCTTGCAATTGCAAGCACGGCAAGGATATGAAGAGGAGGACTGAGAGCAACTGTACGTCTTGTTAAAGCATCCCAAACGTGTTCAATAGAATTTAGGTGTGGTGATTGAGCTGGTCATGCGGTGAATTGTTTGCTGCTGAAGATAGTCATCCACAATGTGAATCTTTGTGGTCTATAGAATTGTCGTTCTGTAGCAGGAAATTATTACCTATAACTGCAGCATAAGAGCTCATGTAAGCATCAAGGATGTCATCTCTGTAGGCCTGAGCATTCTCAGTTTCCTGTGGAATGACATGGAAGTCTGTGCATCCACCCAAAGAGATACCACTCCAATCATGAACACTACCTCCTCCATATGCATCTCTTTCACGAAATGTTTGATAGATGATAATGGTTCCATGTCATGTCTAAATCAAATAACACCTACTATCGCTTTGGAGGCAAAAAAAAAACTTCGACTCTTTCATAAAGAGAACAGCTATCCAGTGGACATGTTGACATGCCCACTTCAAAAGCTCCCATCTGTGATGTTTTGGCATGAGCAGTGATGCAAATGGCTGGCTGTCTTGCGTACAGATTCCTTTGTGAAGCCTTATACGTATGGTTGACATTGAAACCAACCTTCTGGTGGCTGCAATAAGGGAGGCTCTGAGCTGAGTCGGAGATGAGGTTAACAACAAATATTGGTCATCAGGGCTCGTCGTAGAGGTTGGCCATCCTTACCTCTTGGATGCCGAATCTTTGTGTTAGAAATTATTGCCAAAGACTATGAACCAAAGAAAGACTCACATTTACCCATGTGGTCACTTCTGTCTTACTTTGTCCTGCCTCTAGTCTCCCAATAGCTTTCCATCGCAATTCTTTAGGCAGATGATGTTTGGAGGTCATTGTTGCAAATTGGCTATCCCAGCATCACAGGGAAGTTTACAGGCTTTCTCTCAAATATGCAATTTTATGCTCTTTGCAGATGATGTATTCTGATTGTAGCACCACTAATTTGCATACTGCAGGTTTACTCAACAATTCTTATTTGACAGCATATTCAAATTTTATACAGATTGGCTTATTTTTGGATGAGTTATCGCTATTTTTGTTGTTTGTATCACTTTGTTTTACATCTGCTGCTATACTAAGACTTAAGATATGCTCAAACATTCCATGCAAAATGTGCAAACTTTTTATTCAGTGTGCATGAAACATGTAAGTTAATGAAAGGCTAGGAACATATCTTCTGGCAGCTTTGTTAACACATATTTCCCAATTAAGTTACTGTAGAACTTTGATGACAAGAAGTGAGGTTCAGTGATGATGTTGCTGATGATGTTGTAAGGTTTTAGTTAAACTAACCAAGTTTTATTTTAATTTAAATCTTTCTATCTCCTCTCTGTTTCAACTTCCCGTCAGAAGAAGCGCACGGTTTCAGCTTATGCTAATTTTGAAGTACAGCCAATTACTATTTAAACCAGAGGTAGAAACCTCTTAGTGTGAGAGAGCTTTAGTCTCAGATCACGGTCACTCTGCTCAACGTTCGCCTGACCAGCTAGCAGCTAAATTTATAAGCCATAGTGCTTACTACGTGATTGCATTTTGAAACAAATTGAAGTGCGCTAGTATTAGTATATCTTGCTACGCACCCTTTTAGTGAGAGGCCAAACTCCGCGAATCGCTCTGTGAGCAAAGTTTGATTTTAATTTCTATTTAGATTTAGTTTTAAATTTATTTGATTGTTAAGTTAGGCCCAAGTGCGGTCTTTTACTTTCTGTATCTCTCCCGAGTTGGGAAGTGTGTAAATAAGAGTGATTTAATAAAAGAGGATTTCAAATCCCTTTCACGTGCAGTTATTCTCCAGCACAGCATTTACACCAGAACAAAGCCTACATTTTATCAGCTTCCTGTTCCAGTTCAGGACTTGAGAAGAAGAACCCTTGTAAGTATTTCACCATGTTTGCAAAGAGCATGCACAGAACACTCAGTCCTGATAATGTCACATTGTATACTCAAATGATTGATGTTGAGTTAATGTTGGATAATGTCATGAAGTATTGACTAAGAAGCAACAGTGGGTTTCAAAAGTTAAGGCTGTCACCTTTTGGAAGTGGCTTTTTTTTATCTTTTTAGAAAATACCATGCATACTGAATCAAGGCATCCAAATCTGTAAATCCATATGAACATTGGTCTTCTCTTGAGTGTATTTTCCATTAGTTGAGCTCAGTATGTGCAGAAGATATTGCCTTATAATGTGAATTATTAATTATCCTGTAAGACATTTGTATGCTATTATTTGTCAATACTCAGGAGTCTGAAGGTATCCTCCAAATGCATATGTAACTTATAATAGTTTCTTGGAAGCATATTACTTTGTAATATGAAATAATATAGAATAATATCATGATAATGCATGCCTGATTCTTCTCTGGATATCAAACATTACTTAATAATGCCTAAACCAGTAATTGAATCATCTGCAAAGAATGTATAACTTTTTTTTGTCTTCATTTTATGTCTTATCATAATGTCTGATGTGCCCAGTTCAGTTTTTTTTTGTTTTTTTTTTTTGTCTTTAATAATGTCATTTATGTCTCATGTATTCAGTCCAAAAGTTTTGTTTTCTGATGTAACATGAGAAAAAAATACCTTATTTACTGACATATTTCTCCACTCTGTATATTCTCCACCTTTTTCAGCATATGATTTAGAAACTTTTGAGTTATGGTACTGTATAAAATTTAAGTACAGATTGGAAAGCACATTAAAAATTAAGTCAATTAAAAAGATTGATGTTAAAAGTAATAACTTAATATCCTAACGAAATTAATAATGAAAAATACAGTAATGTTAGTTTATCCTTTCATATGTGCTATATTCATCATTAAGGATTTCCCAGAGAAATAGTATACACCATATAGTTTTCCTCTCTTGATTTTCAAGAGATGAAATTAACACAAGAAAATGAGTGGTTGGACAGGGTTTCTCAGGTGGATATGCTGTGTTACTACTGGTAGAGATCATCTCTGCATGTTCAGTAAAAGCTTATACAGTACTTGCACTAGTTGTTAAGAGAATGAATCTGAGTAGAAATAATGCACTCTTGTGTAGTTAAAAGCATGTAAATCTTTTACAAGATATATTATTGACTGAATTATTGAACACCTTGTTTGATGGATTCATGTGAATGAGAAACCCATACATATAAGATCTTATTTCACAGTCTATGAGCAGCAGAATGTTCATCTTTAGTCATTGTTCTTCATTTGGATAACCTCAGTGTGCCCTGAGCTGGTTAAAGATACCATTCATGGAGTTGTGTAGATTCGAAAGTTATATTATGTCAGACTGCAAATCATGAAATGACTATTGGTAAATGACATATTAATGTCTTTCTTACAAAATGGCTAATTTGAATTCTTATTAAATAACAATCCACTTTAAAAATATCCATTTTATAGTAATCTCCAAGCGCAAAAATATTGCATTTTAGCTTAATTTTTGTACAGTGTATACCTGTAAGATTGTTTTACTGTCTACATGATCATATTTGAAAATTGCCATAATTTTATGAGTATTGCAAATTTTTTAATCACTCATAATAGAAATAAGTGTATTTATTTGTATTATAGATACACAGAAGTGCCCTGGAATTAGGGATAGACAGCATTATGCAAATATTGTAGCACTGCTGCTCATTTCTGCATGTGTAAGGATAAGGATGTTCCATGTCAGGGTATATAGACTAGGGTATATGATGTAATATGATGGCTAATATTACATGCTTGATGGATAAATCATTGAATTTCATAAATAGTTCAAGAATTGGAGCTTTCTTGTTCCACAGTATCAAGAGTATGATAAAAATTAATGGATAGATGGGAGTAGGGGTTATTGAGTAAGCTGCAAGGAGCTTGAATGGTCAGGATCTTTAAAGGCCCAACGATATTATATGCAGCCAGTGACAACCAGTTTTACCTTTGTTGGTAACCTATCTGCATGAAGAGTTCAGTCTGGTAGCCAATTAGATGAGTTTTGCACCTTTTGCTTCATCATATGGACTTCAACTTATGAAGACCATTGTTTTGCTTGGACCACAATGTTTAAAACTGAATGGCATGGAATGATGAAACTTGATTTCTACTGCATCATGCTAAGCTAGGAATGTGGTACTAATCCATTAGATACTCTTCACAGTATTTTGGGACTTCTGGCATTTGTACTAAGTACACTGCACACACATCACCCCCACCCACAAACACAAAAAAAAAAAAAAAAAAAAAAAAAAAAAGACAGTTCTATATCTCTCGCTCTACTGGGCCAATTGACGAAATTCAAATTGGGTATAAGAGATTAATAAATGCATACCAAATTGAATTAACATTGAGGAGCTAAAATTTTAGAGTTAATTTTTTGAAAACTACTCGTGTGATTTGGATTGAAAACTTGGAAGTTTGCCATAATTTGAGTCGTAGAATCGAAATATGGAAAAAAATTGGCATGTCATTTCAGAAAAAGTCCAATTTTGTGTTAAAATACAACATTGCTATATATAAATTTAATTCATATCCTAAGTCGCACTTTCGAGACATGAAAAACACAATTTGAATTTCGTCAATTGGCACAGTAGAACGCGAGATATCCAGTGTCTCACAAAAGTGATGGGACACTTGTGCTTTACAAAAGGAAACTGTGGTAAAGTAAATTAAAAAAACATGTAAAAATTTTTTGTGGGTGTGTTTCATACTTAAATTTAGTAACAATTATTACATAACATACATTTTCTCAAAATATTAATTTAATAAAAATACAATTGTTTAGAACGGAGCAAAAAATGGCTCACATAAGTGATGGGACACTTAATTTTCCACCAAATATTTATCCAAAAATTTTACTTTTTAAAAGGTTTTAATATTTTATTGGATTTCCTTTTACTTTTAGAACATGATTTAAT
>KL822272.1:0-10264 GCA_000611955.2 Stegodyphus mimosarum | reverse complement strand
GAACAGAGCCTTGAGACACACCCTCTTCTTGTTCAAAGACTTCTGACAAAACAGAGCCGATCCGAACTTGGAAGGTCCTAGAACTCAAAGAATTCTGAATGAAAAATGGTAAATGGTAAAATGGTTCATGTATAATAAATAAGAAAACTGATTTAAAGCTAAATAAAACCTTTTTTTTATCTTATTTTAAATATTGGGGTATGTGAAACCCCACGCGCCCGCTCAAGTAACTTTTCTTGGTGCGCCTTCCGCCGGGTTAAATTTGGATAGGCTTCCAATTGGCTCTACACTGCAGAACAAGATTTTCTTTTCCAGGAATAGATTAACAGCAATCATATATAATGGCCCTTTGACACCACTGTTGTGGCGAGCAACAGAGCGGAGATTTTAATGCGTCAAGCTCATTATGGGGCGCTGACCATGAAGATGATCGATCAGTTCTACTTGATTTCATTGAAGGCAATCGTCTCTGTGTAATTAATTTTACAAACTCTCCACCAACGTTTCCCACGCTTCGAGCCAGAGGATGGCCAGATATTACCTTGACCTCAACTCCCATGACACATGAGATTCATAACTGGACTGTTACGGATCTAGTAACTTTGAGTGATCACAGGGCCATCACATTTGATCTTTTGCAACCACAAACATATTTTAAGAAGCTCAGATTTAAAACAAAATTTGGAAAACAACAAGTCTTTGCTAATAATTTACTTCCTAGCATCAGTTCACTAATTTATAACTTTGATAGTTGTACAACTGTACGAGAACTTGACTTGGCCTATGATCAAATGATTTCTAGTATACCGAGTGCCTGTCAAAAAACTTTCAAATTTAAACATATCAAACTTCATAAAGCTACATCATGGTGGACTGATACATTATCTAGAGAAAGACGCGATTTGAGAAGACTGAGAAGGCAAGCACAAACGGAGACAGAGCCCATACAGCGACGTCAACTGTTTCAGAACTATAAGCAGAAACAAGCTTTATATAAACGGAATATCTCTAATGCAAAACAACTTTCCTGGAAACAGTTCTGTACAAATGTTAAGGATACCTATGGAACAGTCTTCAGTATTGTAACTAATCATGTATTTAGACCTACCTTAGTTCCAGCAGCATCGAGTCAAGATGCTTCAAATTCAGGAGAAGTGATACAATGCATTCTGAACGGACTTTTTCAAGATGATAATAGTGAAGATGATTCCTTACACCATCAACATTTGCGAAATTCTTTTGAGAACTATAAAAATACTCAACAATGCAAAGAGCAACCTCCTACACAACTGGAAATAGGCAGGATCATTCGAAACCTTAACTTGAACAAGGCTCCAGGAGTTGACGGAATAGATAATCGCATAGTTCGGATGCTGTTTCAGATTTCGCCACAATTGCTTATCAGTTTTGTCCATGCTTGCTGGAGATTCTCAGTCTTTCCAAAAAGCACAAAACTTGCTGAAGTGGCTCTATTTTACAAGCCAGATAAAGATCCTAATGTTCCCACATCCTACAGACCAATCTGTCTGATACCAGCCTTGGGCAAGCTTCTGGAGAGAATTATTTTAGATAGGCTTCTTTATCATATAATGACAACCAAGTCCTTAGATGAATCGCAGTTTGGCTTCATACGAGGCAAATCAACAGAAATGGCAGTTTCCCGCTTAAAACAAATTCTTAATAGCAATAGAGCAAATGAAGAACACTCAGTTGTAGTTAGTCTTGATATACAAGGAGCTTTTGATTCCTTATGGTGGCCAGACATAATTAATGCTCTGGTCACCATGAACTGTCCACCTGACATAGTCGCCCTAATTAGAAGTTATCTCACAGACAGAGCCGTACAAATCTCAATGGAATCTGGAATAATTACAAAGCAACTTCAAAAGGGGTGCCCACAGGGGTCCTGTTTAGGACCAATCCTATGGATTATTGTCGCAGACTCTTTATTAAAAACTCTTTGCAACTGCACTCGATGTGATACAATCGCCTATGCAGATGACTTTTTAATAGTTGTACGAGGACGTTCTGGTTTGGAGCAGCTAACACAACAATACCTTGATCTAATTAGTGAATGGGCAAGAATTCATAAAATTAAAATTTCTCCTACAAAAACACAAGCTTTATTGGTCAGCGCAGGCCACCCCTTGAAAAGAAACCCATCAATCAAAATTTTAGGGAACTCAATTAAATTCACAGAAAATCTAAAATATTTGAGTGGAATAGTTAATAAGAGATTATCATGGCTTCCTCACATTAAATACTTAAAAAATAGAGTTAGTCTACTCAATAATAATATGAAAAGAACAGCAGGAAGTACATGGGGAGTGTCTTCCAAACTTTTGAGAACATGGTACTTAACAGTTGTTTTTAGAATTATTTGTTATTGTTCTGGTGTCTGGGCCACATCTTTAACAAGTCATGAAAGAAGACTGTTGAATTCTATACAGAGACCTTTTTTGCTCCAAATTTGTCGTAGTTATAGAACTACTGCTACTTATGCTCTACAGGTATTGGCTGGACTACCACCGCTAGACCTAGCAATTGAAAAAGAAGCTATTTTGGCCTGTATATTAAGACTTAGACAAACAACAACATTATGGAATCTTAATGACACTCCTATCGACTATGAATCAAAAACTTCAGACTATCTGTGCCATCTTTCACATAATAATATAGAAGAGACAATAATTACTGAAAAGTCGCCAATTCCTGTTGGCTCTTACTGTATTTATACAGATGGTTCGCATATGCAAACTGGAACTGGAAGTGGACTGTGCTTATTTAAAGGAGGAACACTTATCTCAACTTGGAGGAGAAGACTAAATGAAAATAACTCAATTTATCAAGCTGAATTATTGGCAGTTTTGAAAACAATACAGATATCATCTCAATTACAACAATATATGACTACAGTAATTACAGATTCACAATCTAGTTTAGAAGCCCTTAAACGGGATAAAACAAGGCATCCTCTAGTCTTTCAAATACAGAAACAACGTCTAAACTTTCCACAAAGTATTCGTCCGTACCTCCTCTGGACTAGAGCACATCAAGGTAGAGAAGGGAGTGAATTGGCTGATACAAAGGCTAAGGAAGCAGCTATGGGAATTAATTTGCCTGAATTTCCCCTACCTTTTCCTCAATCACATTTAAAGAAGAAAACAAAGGAGCAACTGCTAATGAAATGGCAACAGAGATGGACAGAGGCAACAACAGGACGTAGACTGTTCAAATTTATTCCCCGAGTCTGTGAAACTCTATTGGTAGGCCATACAGCCTACTCTACTTATTTAACAGGACATGGTCCTTATCCAAACTATTTGCATAGATTTGGACTAAAACAAAATGATTCATGTGAATGTGCATTACAAGACACACCAGACCATTATGCTTTTCATTGTGCCTTAACTGACCAATTCCATCTAACAGAACCCAACTCGCAATATTGGCCACAATGGACCAATAAAATTCTTTGTAACATAATAGATCGGGGAAAACTTCTCAATATCTATCAAATTTGTAGTAATTTATACAAATCTACCAATCGTTGATTGGTATAACTCTGATCACTGTTATAGCAATTCAGTGTTTCAGTGAACTGTTTTTAATTAATGTATTCATCTATATTACATCACACTCACTAAATTATATATTTTGATCTCTTGAAGTGTATTTCTGTTTTAATGATTATTATTAATATGTAACGGTTTGCTCTAATATTTGTTTTCGTAAAATGCATTCAAACAGCATTATAGGTTGTTAGTGATTAATAATTTGCAAAAGTGTGTAAGTACATTGATTTTATTCCTAATGTTACATGATTATGGACAATATACAAAGAAACTCTTTGTGTTTTGATTGAATTCATTTCTATTGTGATTGAGGAGACTAATATTCATAAGCACCTTGTCTAACGTTACTATGTTGTCAACAATTTTCAAGAACTTTTCAAATTGTTATGATCTCATCTGTCTTTAATCACAATACAACATGTAATTTGCACTTCTCTTCTAATTGAGGAGTACTTGTTCATTTTCACACAATACCCTAAATTGTCTTGCAATTAATGTTTTAAATGCTCAGATTCCTTGTCATACAACCTAAAAGACAATGTTTATTGATTTGAATAAATATGAAATATATTTCAAGAACTATTCAGTTGATTAGCCGAATGCATATATTATTGTTTATGCTTATTTGGATCGATTATTCAGTTTAATTGTGATCGATCTGCTATTAACAAGGATTAATTTATAATAAATTAGTTCTGTAGTAAAGTTGATTGTATAATGGCATATAATTAATAGCGTGATACTATGATTCTTAATAGTATAGCAAAAGTATTTGTCAAGGATTTGTATTATAGGTATTTATATTGTTGCATTTTTGAAATCATATATAAAAGTATATTATCACTTTGTATAAAAGTACTAATGTTTTAGAAAACTGGCATTTTAGTGACGTATTCAAAATATATTGGTTGCATAATGGTACATAATTAATAATGTTATATTATGATCCTTAATAGTATTGTAAAAGTATTTGTCATGGATTTGTATTTTTGGTACTTATATTGTTGCATTTCTGAAAGTATATATAAATGTATATTATCACTTTGGTATAAAGTACTAATGTTCCAGAAAACTGGCAATTTAGCGAAGTATTCAATATATATTATTGACATGTGAATGTTTCAGAAAACTGGCATTTTAGTGAAGTATTCAATACATATTGACTGTATAATAGTATATAATTAATAATGTTATATTATGATCCTTAATAGTATTGTAAAAGTATTTGTCATGGATTTGTATTTTTGGTACTTATATTGTTGCATTTTTGAAAGCATATATAAATGTACACAGTCCAGTCACATTAATGTGACCATCTGTCAAAAGCCAGAATAACCACCTTTCGCAGAGCGGACTGCTGCGAGACGTGCAGGAAGAGAGTCACATAGGTCCCTGAAGGTGTTCTCTGGGATGTTGAGCCATGCCGACTCTAATGCCGTGGCCAGCTGCGCTAGATTACGCGGTTGAGGATCCATGGCGCGAACCACTCAATCGAGATGGTCCCACAGATGCTCGATTGGGTTTAAGTCAGGTGAGTTTGCTGGCCAGGGGAGGACGGTAAACTCATCCTGGTGCTCTTCGAACCACGCACGTACACTGGCAGCTGTATGGCACTCGCATTGTCCTGCTGGAAGATGCCATCATCCTGAGGAAAAACAATGCGCATGTAGGGGTGAACATGGTCCGCAAGGACAGATGCGTACTTGTATTGATCCATTGTGCCTTCCACAATGATCAGTGAACCTAGAGAATGCCAGGAAAACATTCCCCAGACCATAATGCTCCCGCCTCCAGCTTGGACCGTTCCGGCAATGGTTGCAGGGTGGTTCCTTTCAGAGGTTTCACGCCTTATACGCCAACGTCCATCTGTCCGATGGAGCATAAAACGCGATTCATCCGAAAACGCAACCTGTCGCCACTCAGTGGACGTCCAGCTGCTGTACTGGCGTGCAAATTCTAGCCTTCGCCGTCGATGAACAGCAGTCAGCATAGGTGCACGAACCAGGCGTCTGCTTCGGAGGCCCAGACGCAGCAATGTTCGCTGAATAGTACTTTGGGAGACACTTTTGGTAGCCCCTTGGTTCATTTTGGTGGTCAGTTGCTCAACGGTAGCCCGTCTATCTGCCCGAACGCATCTCCGCAACCGTCGTTCGCCTCTGTCATCTATGGCCCGTGGTGCACCACATTTGCCACGTCGCTGATTTTGGACAGTCCCATTTTGCCATGCACGGTACACTTTTACCACGGCGGCACGCGAACAGTTCACAAACTCAGTCGTTTCGGAAATGCTTCCACCCCTTGGCCCGAAAGCCAATGATTATGCCCTTTTGGAAGTCGGATAAATCGCTCGTTTCTGCATTACGCCAACGATTGAAATGTTTTCCGAAGCCCTCACACACCCTTTATATACGCTCAACTGCACTGTGCTGTCACCTGCCTTCTGTGATTGGTTATTTAACTCTGACATGGAAAGTACGTGGTGGTCACATTAATGTGACTGGACTGTGTATATTATCACCTTGGTATAACAGTACTAATGTTCCAGAAAACTGGCATTTTAGCGAAGTATTCAATGTATCTTATTGAAATGTGAATGCATCTTTGAATATAATTTTAGTAATAATATTCTGCATATATGCCCCAGTTTTATTCACATCTGCTTTCGAATGTTAGATTTAATGTATAATATTTTATTAACTATTTTAAGTGTTCTACCGCAATTTTATTATGAAGGTATTTAGTATTCTATTGTAATAGTATATTATAATAGTATTTGTCATGGATTTGTACTCTTTGGTCCAGAATATAAGCTCCCACTTCCAGCTTCGCATCTAAAGGCATCTACTTTTCTTAGTCTAATGCAAACATGGCAAGAAAGATGGGTTTCAGTAACTACTGGTAGACGTACTTATCGTTTTTTACCAAAAGTGTCAATAGATTTTCTAACATCTTCATCTGCACTTACACAATATTTATCTGGCCATGGTCCGTTTAAGTCCTATTTACACAGATTCAATCTACAACAAATTTGTGAATGTGGTGTTTCCCCAGGAACTCTAGATCATTATGTTTTCCCCCCTCAGGGGCTCACTTTTGTGAGTACGGGTGTGGCGATCCCGAGGTACCTTAGCTCTTCAGGGGATCATCTTCTTGGTGAGACGGGTGTCACGATCCTGGAGCCCCAGTGATCTGTCCTCTTTTCCGTCTCTTCTCCTCTGAACTGTAACTTCCCTCTTTCTTTTCTCCCTCGTGGTTTTCCTCTTCGGAGGTTGGGGCTCGTTATGAGCAACTGGAACAATCCTTGTCTCTAGTTTGTATGTGGCGAGAAAACCGCCTGCGCGTTTGCCGTGCGCAGCGACCCGTGTCGTTGGAAAGGAGGATCCTGGTAGTTGAGGGGCGAGGTACTGTCCCCAACACACTGCTTTGGCCTCTGCTTCAGCTAGACGGGCGGCACTTCGTTGTCCTCACGAGTGTCAATCGGCTGGTCTCCCGACCTTGTGTCGGCGGCTTGGGGATAAGCTTTCGGGAGTTCCTGCTTTCGGGAAAGCCGACTGTGGGACTTCAGTTTGCGTATAGGTCCGGCTAGCCCTAACACAGGAATCTGTGTTCCCTTGTTGGGCTCCGTGGTGGGCGGGGCGGTTGGACCCGAATCTTATTTTCTTCTCAATATGGCGACTCATAATATTTTCATTATTCCTAAATCAACTGAAACTACCAGTCCTTCAAAGTACTGAATCGTGCGAAACTTCCACTGTAAAAAACTGCGAACAGATGCAAATGCCAATAACCCTAAAAACTGTCCACGTTTCCTTGTCATTTCTAGCACTTCTGGCGAGCTGCAAAAGTTATCACCTTTTGTAATCAGCAAATACATTCAATCTTGTATTGGTGAGCCTAAGAACATAAAGCTTCTCCGTTCTGGAGACTTGCTTATAGATACGACATCGGCCACACAGTCTGCATCCTTACTTCAAGTAACCAAACTTGGGCAAGTTACCGTCAAAGTAACACCGCATAAAACTTTGAACTATCGTCGTGGTGTAATCTCGGAAATCGACCTTCTATACGTTTCCGAAGAGAAGTTATATACGTTTCCGAAGAGATCGAATCCGAGCTTGCAGATCAAAATGTCTGTGGTGCTAGACGGATCAAGATGCGTAGGGAAGGTCAGTTGATTAACACGAAACACGTGATCCTGACCTTCAACTCGCCTGATCTGCCTAAGAATATTAAGGCCGGGTATCTAAATATTCCCGTAAGACCTTATATTCCAAATCCCATGCGTTGCTTCCAGTGCCAGCGTTTTGGTCATACCAAGAACTCGTGCCGTGGCAAATTGACATGCGCGCGATGTTCACTGGTAGGCCACGAGAGCGAAAATTGCTCCGCTGTGCCACTGTGCATAAACTGCAAAGGTGACCACGCAGCATTTTCCCGATCATGCCCAAAATGGAAATTAGAAAAGGAAGTTCAGGCTGCCAAAGTAAATAACAACATCTCTTATGCAGAAGCTAGAAGGCTAGTACAAACAAATCAGATTCGACCAAACACCTCTTTTGCCGCAGCCGTTAAATCAACTAAGTCAATTGCAGTGCAAGTATCAGTCGGGACACAAACACTTCCAATAAAAACACAGGACACAAATAGTAAAAACAAAAAAGAAAAACCAACACATTCAATTCAAAACAAGGAAACAGTAGTTGAAAGCAGACCTAAAAACAAAACTCAACATAAGAATGATAAAATCAGAAGCCACAGCAATAACTCAGACGAAGGAATGATATCTGAATCAGGTGATTCAGATAGTATGGAAGTAGAAGAGGGTCTGGAAATCCCCAAACATCTGCTTCCACGTAAAACAAAACAGCAACACCGAAGAAACAAACATTAATCAAAATGGCCACCCTCATCTCCTGGAACTGTCGCGGCTTTCACCAGAATTTGATCGATATAAAAAATGTTATCAATTCTCATCATCCTGTGTGCTTCGCAATACAGGAGACAAACCTGAAACCCGAAAAACCAGCAAAACTTCGGAGGTTTTCTTTCGTCAGGAAAGATAATATTGCAGGAGAGCGTGCCAGTGGAGGTGTAGGTCTCCTCACCTGTCTGGACTATCCATCAAATGCACTTTCTCTGACGACGTCTCTCGAAGTTGTCGCCGTGCAAATAAATTTGAATATTGTGCTTTCAGTCGTCTCTTTGTATTTGCCTCCAAATGAGCACATTGACCAACAACATTTAAATGAGCTTTTAGAGCAGCTGCCTGAACCCTTTATCCTTATAGGAGATTTTAATGGGCACAGTCCGCTCTGGGGAAATAAAGACACCAATTCAAGAGGAAGACAAATCGAGCAGCTAATTGAAGATCACAACCTTTGTCTTCTCAATAATGGGCAGGACACATATTTCCACCAGCCTACAAGAACTTTTCACGCCCTTGATCTTGCCATCTGTTCACCATCTCTGTTGCCATTTTGTACTTTTAGTGTCGGGAATGATATTCACAACAGCGATCATTATCCCATTTTCGTATCTCTCTCACGAAGAGGAGCAAACCCCATGTCGAGATCCCCTCGTTTTATATATGAAAGGGCAGACTGGGAACTCTTCTCTTCTGTTGCAGAGCTCACAGCAAAAATGGTAGAAGATGTGCATATCGATGAGGCAGTAGAAGCAATTACGTATGCTATCCTTCAAGCAGCTACGCTCTCTATTCCAAAAACATCAGGAAAATTGCCTAAATATCCCAAACCATGGTGGAACCGCGATTGTCAGGATGCAGTGAGAAAACAGAGAAAAGCCTGGGGAATTTTCCGAAGATACCCAACTGTGCGAAACCTTATAACATTTAAAAGAGCCAAAGCAAACGCGCGAAAAGTACGACGGCAGAGCCAGAGGGATTCCTGGATTTCATATGTGTCATCAATAACATGCTCTACGCCAAGTAACCGAGTTTGGGAGAGAGTTCGAAAAGCATGTGGAATTTACAAAGACCACTCACTTTCCTTTTTGGAAAAAGATGATCGAGTGATTAGCAGCATAGAAGAAATCGCGAATACTATAGGTGAGGCATTTGCTGCCGTTTCTTCCTGCAGAAACTACTCACCCGCATTTCTTTCTATAAAGCAGCGCTCTGAAAAAAATCCCATTGCATTCAACTCCTCCAACTCTGAGCTTTACAATAGAGATCTTACCATGTTTGAGTTAAAGAGAGCCTTGTTTCAGACACACAAATCTTGTCCGGGTCTTGATGGCGTCAGCTACGAAATGCTGAAGCATCTGTCCTATAAGTCACTGTCTGCCCTACTAACCCTTTACAATAGGATGTGGAATGAGCATACATTCCCCAGTGCATGGAAGAAAGCTGTTGTCATTCCGATCGCGAAGCCAGGAAAAGACCCGCGGAGTCCCTCAAATTATTGGCCAATCGCCCTTACCAGTTGCGTATGCAAAGTGTTTGAAAAAATGGTAAACACCCGCCTACTGTATTACTTGGAAAAGAATAACATAATATCGCCTTATCAAAGCGGTTTCCGGAAGGGAAGGACAACTGTAGATAACATGCTCCTTTTGGAGACATCAATTCGATAAGCCTTCCTTAGAAGAAACCATCTTGTCTCTACTTTTTCGATATTGAGAAAGCTTACGATAAAGCATGGCGATATGGTATCCTTCGTGATCTTCAT
>KK121563.1:347839-386267 GCA_000611955.2 Stegodyphus mimosarum | reverse complement strand
AATGTTCTGTCGGCTAACTGTCCGTGTCGGCTAAATGACTTGTCGGCTAAGTGTCCGTGTCGGCTAAGTGTCCGTGTCGGTTAAATGTCCTGTCGACTAAATGTCCTGTCGGCTAAGTGTCCATGTCGGCTAAATGTCCTGTCGGCTAAATGTCCATGTCGGCTAAATGTCCCTGTCGGCTAAATGTCTTGTCGGCTAACTGGTGTCGGTTAAGTGTCCCGTCGGCTAAGTGGTTGTCGGCTAAGTGTCCGCGACCGAACCAAACCAACCTCTGCAAAATGCAATGTAGTACAATGAAAATGCTTTAAAAAAAGCTTTGTAAAACTAAGAGTGACTATTAAAAAGAATAAAATAAGAAAGGAAAAAAAGAGTTATTTCACAAAAATGAAAGAAAGAAAAATGAATAATGATATAGTTTGAATAATAAAATATTTACTGCAATATAAAGGCAAAAATGAATAAAAATTTAAAAAAAAACCTAAATAAGAATATTAAAAGGAATACCAGGTGAAAAAACTAATATTACAAAAGTGCAAGAGAATTTAGTTTATATATTCTATAAAGTTAAACATATTTTGCTCAATTTTTATAAAACTTAGCTGCGAATTGGTAATTTGTGCAAGAAACAAATGGTCAAAATTATTTTCTTGTATAAATTAAAATTGTTTATCAATGTACCTTTAAATTACATTCAGCTTGAAAAGCAAGCTAAAACTGATTAGAATATATACTGATTTTAGACTTACCTAGGAAATATTTGTTATCAAGACTTAGTTTCAAGATAAGGCAGTGTTTGCAAAAGTTAATTTTCCATCCTTGGACAATTACTTCAGCTACAAAATATAAATTTCATGGATTTCCCTGGTTTAGGGGTGAGAGAAAGCAGAAAAGAAATTTCTTTGAGTTCCCTAGTCTCTTATCTGAAAATTAACAAAGGCCACCCCCTAGGTTTGAAAAGTCTTTGGTAATGATGTTTACAAAGACCAGCCGAAAAGAGGGTAGAAGTGCATTCCTTATTCCCCATCTCTCTGAGTTAAACCTTTTAAAACTTTAGCGCCTTTTGAAGGTTAAAAGAAATATATTGCACTGCCTAATGTAAATTATTTTTATTATCTAAGCACCAGTGTGTTACCATTTGATTACGCATAACATTTTTCTTCAATATGTATTTTGTTATTAATGAACGAAATAAATATTAACTATTAAACTGCAATCAATGCAGATATATTTCAGTTATTATTAACAACTAACTGGTCCCCTCAAATTACATTAGCTGGATTCTTAAAATATGTTTCTTCATGTGTGGTTTTTTATAATAACGGTTTTAAGTTCTTACAAAAAGCTAAGGTTTCTAACGACGCTCAGCCTTGCGCAAATTTAACTTTCCCCAGGCAATTTTCAACATAATGATTCTGATTCATTGTTGTTCATTCTGAACTGTTCTAATTCTTTGAGCATTATTTTATGAAGAGTTAACTGATGTATAATATGTAAAATACGTTAATTTTGCTGTTGGTATTTGATAGTTAAATATCCATGCTTTATTTTGCTTTAAATACATAAAAAGAATATTAACTTCATCTAGGCAATGGTATAGACACAATTACTAATTTCATCTTTATCTTGCCATAAAATATTTTGACGTTAGATTATTTGAATAGGACAAAGCACACGAAGGCTATATGCCTTAGAGGATAGAGGCCTCCGTGTAAGACTATCTAAGACAAATTGATTCTTATTCACGTTACATATGCAGAAAAGCATGATAACCAATCACGAAGCCAGACTTTCCTGTATAATTTAGCTTATTATTTTCTAAAAATATTTATTGCAACATTATTTACAAAGTGTTCTTTTCATTTGGAACACTGATTTAATTTACTTAACCAAAGAAACTTGTTCTGTTAGCAAGATTTGCTTCAGAATGCTAAAATTAACAAAGTAAGAACATTTTGTTCGGCCTACATGTAGTCAAAATCTCACTCGATTTCGAGGGCAAGCAGGTACAGGTACCTTTTCTCCAGGATCAAAGAAATTTAAAAAACTCGATTTCTTTGCTTCTGATAGAGAGGAGTCTGTAATTCTTTGCCCTGGAAATCGACTGAGTTCTTGATTAAATCTACGCCAGGCGCCAGGTTGTCGTTTGCTAATGTTATGCTTCATATTAACGCTTTTCGTTTATGCCTTGCTTCAGAATATAAATGAATTGTATTCTGAACATTTATTACTTTTGAGCGTTAGAAACGTGCATGCGTTATAAGCATTGAAAAAATAAAATATTAGCTTTAATCCTGTAATATGCGATCTGCCTCTTATTTACCACTGCTTTTTGCTGCCATTTTAGCGCACTGTCAAATAAGAAAGCTATTGAATTCTTACTTTCTTGTATGAAATAAAGCTGAGTTTTGGTGGGCGCGCAGTTTTTTTAAATTGTTCGAGTTTTATGATTAAAGTTGAAACATAAATATCTCAAGCTTTGTGTAGTGATAAGACACAGCTACTAAATCACTGAGTTTTCAATCAAACGTTAGTTTAATTAAAGTAAAATATAAGTTTATAAAGAGTACTTAAACCGCAGGATGGTTTTGAGAAATCTCATGTCGACAGTGGCCTTCCTCCTGGTTATGACGGTCAAGTGCCAAATTTGATCAAGATCGGAATAAAACTATAAATTTACATAAAAGGCAAACGTAACAACACTCTTCTTTATTTATAGATATTGCTGTTGAATTACGGCACTACTGAGATTTAAACTTACTAAAGTGAAGAATAAGGAATACGTTAGATTTTGACAATTTCAGTTTTATATAAGGATTTTATTCTGGTAAATCTACTTTGTTTCATTGCTTTGTAATAATTTTATTGTGGTAACCTTATCTTTCTTGATAACGGGAATTAATGTAACGTAACAGCAATGTATCGGCATTAGTACAACAGTAGTGTATCATATAATCTATATACTGTTTAATTTATACAATGCCGAGACTGCTCGTGATGCCGCGTTTGTGTAATTAATTCTCTAATGCTTTTGAAGAGAAAATAAATTGCTGTTTACATGGAAGAAAAGCAATAGTACATAGCTTCATAATTCAATAATAATAGCTTCATAAAATAAAAAAGTTAAATGTTTTTTATGAATGTTGAATCAAATGTTGAAATTATTAAAACAACAACCAGTTCTATTGGCACCACCTCAAAAAAAATATTGAATAAAAGAGGTAGATATCATACCGCATGAACACACAATAAATGTCATAAAAATAAGTTACAAGAAGCAAAAGTGAGGATAAATTACAAACGTTATAGGCATTATTAGCACTATAAGCATTATAAGAAATAGGCTTTATCACCCGAAAAACAAACATTCGGCAACATGATATTTTTGGACGTTATAAGCATCTATGCGTTATAAGAGTTATAAAAGTAGGTTATACACCGCAAAAGTGATGATAAATTATATGCGTTATATGTGTTCTAAGCGATGTATAATATCACCCGAAAAGCAAGTTTTTGACATCGTAATTTGAGTATCATAAGCAACCGTGCATTGCAAGCGTTATGAAAATAATTTATAGGCAGCAAAATGATTTGATGCAATAACGAGGATACTTTCTAAACGTTATAAGCGATATACATTATAGTCTGAAAAACAAAAACTGATTTGCATTCCAGTGAGGATTAATGAAAGACGATGTTAGAGTGAAGGTTCAAATCATAATAATGTATTAAATAACATGAAACTTAAAATGTTTCACTCTCCAGTTTCGGGGGATGAGATTAGTAAACAAAACTGAGGGATGCGCGAGAAATTACTTTATACAGTGGTTTCCAAAAATTAAGGAAAAATCACAAACATAGCCATAACTCCTCCAAACATAAGCCAATCAGTATAAAATTTGAATATGTTGTCAAATAAGAGTTGTTGGGTAAAACTGCAGTATGCAATTTAGTGGATCTGCAATCGGAATGAGTCATCTGCGAGGAGCATAAAATCAAATGTTTGAAAGAAAGCTTCTAAATTTCTCTGTGATACTGAGACAATCTGGTATAGCCAATTCGTAACAACGACCTTCAGGCATCACTTGCCCGAAGAACTGCGATGGAGAATTATTGAGAGACTAGTGGCAGGAGAAAGTCAGTCAGAAGTAGCCAGATGGCTAAATATGAGTCCGTCTGCGGTTCGTAACCTTTTGCAACAGTACACCACAGTTTCACACAACAATAAACTAACCACAGTTTCGGCATCCAAGAGGTTCAGCCAAGGACGGCTAATCGATACGACGAGCGCCGATGACCAATATTTGTTGTTATGCTCACAAAGTAATAGAATCGCATATCCGACTAAACTCAGATCCTCCATTCCTGCAGTCAGCAGAAGGTTGGTTTCGACGACGTCAACTGTGCGTAGAAGGCTTCACGAACTAGGTCTGTAGGTCTGTACGCGAGGCGACCAGTCATTAGCGTGCCGCTCACATGTCATCATGGAAGGGAACGTTTGAGCTGGGCACATCAACATGTCCATTGGACGGCTGATCGGTGGAGGCTTAATCCATTTACGTATGAGTCCAGGTTTAGCCTCCAAAGCAATAATAGGCGTTATTAGATCTGGAGAGAACATGGAACCTGTTATCATCCATCAAACATTCGTGAAAGATATGCATTCGGATGAGGCAGTGCCTGTGTTTAGGGGGTATCTCTTTGGGTGGATGCATAGATTTTCCATGTATAACCGTGAATGCTTAGACATTCTTGACGCTTATTGTGCGCCATTATGCCGAGGCATAGGTGATGATTTCCTGCTACAGGACGACAACGCTAGACCGCAAAGGGCTATCGTATCGTGGATGATATTTTTAGCAGCAAACAGTTCAGTGCGTAGAGTGGCTAGCTCGATCACCGGATTTGCATCCTATCGAATATGTTTGAGATGACGAGTATGTTTGCGATGACTATCGAGTATTTTGCGATGTTTAGGATGACGTATAGCATTCTCTCACAGCGCCTATTTGGACCCTTGTCACACTTACTACTACTATGCAAGATCAATGGCTTCCTACGGAACTGATAAACGGCATACTTGACAGCATCTCACATCCTGTAGGTGTTGTATTGCTTCTAGGGGAGATCATACTCCGTATTGAAGTAATTTTCCTGCACCAAACTGACACATCCGATTTGTTCATTCTATATATATGCTAATTTCTATGGCACCATAATTGTCTAGTAATTTTTTTCATGTTATTGTATACCTTAGTATGTGTTGTAGACTATGGATCAGTTTCATTAAATTCTGCGTGAACATTTTTGAGTAATCGTCATTTTTGTGATTTTTCCTTAATTAATGATAACCAGTGTATATATATGTAAGTAATATATTTTCGCTTTGTAAAGTGGTAAATCTTTAAAGTGAGAAAAATGCAAAATTGTGGTTTGGTTTGATTGACGTCGTTCCTGAAGTACTTTTGCTTATGCAGGGTGGTCATAAAAAAAAAACCTCCCAATATATGAACCCATAGTGGCCTATCCGCTTACGCATTTGGATACAGTTTCAGACATTGTCAGAGGAAAGTATGGGCTCAAGACTGTTATGATATAAAACAATAAAGGCGTCACGGCTAAGTTGCATTGAGAAATCATAGATAATGTTGGAACGATCAAAAATGCCGGCGTAAAACATTTGCGAAGCAGAGCATTATAAAGAACCAATGACAACACAAGAGAGGAGAGAGAAAAAACTTTTATTGGAGTTACAAGTTTTAAACATGTACAAGATAGGATCATGGCCTGAGACATTGTAGTTTCGTGATCACTCCGATCCCCCGATCTCATTTCGCCGGATTTCTCATTCTAAAGTTGTCTGAAATCTAAGCTGTGTAAGTCAAATCCACGAGACTTGTTAGAACTGAAATAGACCATAAAATGTAAAATTATACACATTCCTCCTGGGATGTTACGCTTGTCATTGTTTTCAACAATCTCTAGTATGCAATACGTTATCGTATGCAGTGTGTTATCTGCGAAGGTTGGTACGCCGAAAGCTTGTAATTCCAATAAAAGTTGTTTCTCACCTCTTCCTTGTGCTGTCATTCGTCCTTTATAATGCTGTTCTTCGTAAACCTTTTAAGCCAGCATTTATCGTCATATTGGTATCGTTCCAACGCCATTCATGGTTGCTTAAAACGTTGAACAATTTGCAGAGGCAAAAAGCTGGTGTTGGTTTTCGAAAATTTTGAATAATCATAACTGTAAGAGTTCAGTCGTTTTAAACCATCACAATCTCGAGCGCATACTTTCAAATAACAATATGTGGAATTTCAGTTCGACTGGTTGAGCGGAGAAGGTTCTAGGGTTCATATATAGGGGAAGGTTTTTATGATCACGATGTATTTTGAAAGGGTCGCATATAAAGCATCTAATACACCGACAAATCCACCGATCTTTGGTTCTAGAACAGACAACGACTGCAAAGAAGAGGGTGTTTATATTTTTCTCTTTTCCAAAAGCAACTTTTTCCGAAAACTCCAAAACCTTCTCGACCACGCCCGCTTTAAGTGAGCAATTGATATTCAGGAGATGTCGTCTGAGGAGTCACGCTATCGGGGTGGAAACCAGGTCAGCGGGAATTTAGCGATCACTTAGGAGAGTTCGGAAGACGTTGTGACCTTCTTTTCATCCTAAAATTGTACAAATCGAGGGCTGAACACGAGCGTGCCATTTCGTTTTGCGGGAAACACAACTTTTTGCCTCAAGACAAAAGTGATCTGTTGTGTCGCTGCCCACGCCCTTTGTAAATCGAACGAGTGAGTCTCTTACACGTTCCTATATCTTTTGTTTATGGTCTTATCACTTCTCGATATATCAAAGTTTAGGAAGAACTGAATGCTTAAGTTAAGAAAGAACTAAATGCTTAAGTAACAATAAGAAAGAATAACACTTTGTAAATAAAAAAGATCAATCAACAAAAATAATTCAATTAAACAATTTTTTGAGAATTAATCCGAAACTTTAAGGAATTAAGTGCTAATGTTACATTAGAATTTCTTCTAATTATTTTTATTATTATCAACCATTTTTATAATTCGTAGTTAATCTGTGGTTCGAGTCCCGGCGAGCGCATTGCTCATTTTTCATCTCTCCTGCTTTCAAAAAATAACTAATTTCTCTACGAATCTAAATTCATTACTTAGAAGCTGTTGGGCTTAAAAACTGTCTTTTACTACTGGGCATGTCGGATTAATATTTTTTCATTTCAAAACCTTTGTTACTCTAATGTTGCAAATTTTGAACTGACTTTTTTTCCTTTTTTTATTATTATTTAATGTTTTTTGATTAAATTTTCATTTGTTTTTAGGTTTTCATATGTTGCATTACTTGTGTGTATATGTTTTGTTTTTTGAAACAGTCTGCTTTAAAAAAAATAAAATTTTCATTAGATTTTTAACTTTATTTAAGCTTGTTCACGATTTTGGTGCCATAATTTTGCAATTTTTTAATCGTCGGTTATTCAAATTTTCATATATTATTATTTTTCATGCATTGGATTCCTTGTATTTACATAGTCTGATTTTTTGGACTTGGACGGATCATAAAAGAAAAAAGTTTTAGGTTTTTGAGCTGTTTTAATCTTGATTATGGTTCTGATGCTATAATTGTGAAATTTTTGGCACTACTTACTACGACCTGTAGAGAGGTTGGGCTGATAAAGACTCGTATACTTTGGCTGATTTTTTGATATTGTTTTAAGTATTAAACTTTTATTTGTCTCTGTCGGTCTATTGTTTTTTTGCATCATATCTACATCGTTTTAATTTACATCACACAGATAAATGAATATGCGGAACTACAGGAACTATCGATCGTTATATGTTTGAATGTGATATACGCAATGATTTACATTTTCAACCATATATATCAGAAAATGCCAAACTATGGTTCAAATAACTACTAAAAAGAAGCATTTTTAGACAAAAGCTCCAAAATCTAATAAACTATTTATCAATAAACTGCGATAATTTGAAGGCAGCATAAATACTATTACTTTATCAAATTATGTAACAAAATATTATTATGTCTCTTTAATCAAAATTAACTGTTATATTATGAAAATGTCAGCAAAAACAACTATTTGGTTACTTATATGCTATGGCTATGTTATTGATATTGTTACGGATTTTGTATTTATTGAGTTATTTATTTAGAATTGTAATTAAAATTGTTTTATTTTCTCCTGCAACGCAGACGAATTTGAAGAGAAAGCTACGTCGGAAAAGCAAAAATACAAGAGCGCGAGCATTTAATATTTAATAAACAAATATCTCGTAATTGCTGTTGCCCTCCTGTTCTGTCGGTTCAGTAGCAGACCGATATATTTGCTTCTTTCTTTGCACCAACCCCTTGATGACGATGCACCAAAAAATAAGGTTTTAAATTTTTTAAAATTAATTTTGCATTATTACCATCACTTGTTGCTGCTTTCAGCGTGCAAATGGATTAGATTTAGAACTGCTTTCTACTTTGTCTTCATTCATATATATATTCATATATAAATGAATAAATCCTTGGAGATATATATATAAAGATGAGCGTTTGTTTGTGTGTAATTTATACAAATTTACTAGTTAATTCAATTCTGGATGAAATTTTGCCCACTTGACTTCTAAACCAACAGAAAGGCCACTGTCTACTTATGATTTCGAAAAACCCGCGCATGCGATCCGCACTTAAGACGTTTGTATTAGAAATTTGTGCTCATGACATCCATCTTAGCTTCTCATCCCCTTGTTTCGTTCCCGCTATGAATGAAAATTATACACGCTAAGCAACGAATTGGTATTTTTTTTTTTTGCGAAAAATAAATATTAATATTTTTATGCAGTTTTAACTTTGAAATCGCGTCATCCGTCTCAAGTTAACGTCACCATTGTTGCGTTTCCGCTAACGTAACTAAAACCATTTAATGGCGATGTTGCTTGTTTAGTCTTTAAAATTTATAGAATTTTTCAGAGCAATTTAGAACTTTAGCAAAATTTAAGTAAGCTCTATATCATTTGTATACACATTTTTCAAAAATGATGAAAAAATCCGTTAAAGTAGATAGTGATTTCCGGAAAAATGATACTGTGTCTTCCGAGTAATGTTCGCAGTTTCTTTTACCAAAATTCGGGTAAAAGTGAGGGTTGCGGACATTACGCGTACTGTTCAGAACATGGAATAAAAAATGGAATGCAGCAGACAAATTTATGTATTACTGCCGTTTAATTGTTGCCCTGTATTCTTAATTCTTATCTTTGCAATATGTACTTGCCATTAACACTAGACTAGAAAATAGAACAGAATACCTAGAAAATATTTTCGGAAATGCTGGTGGTAATACCAGTATCATTTCATTAACACCGCAACAATCACACTGCTTGCTGTATATTCATTTTGCATTTGTCTCACTAAACATGACTCAGTTTACTCGGGTCATTAACACATTCTCCGTCACTACTTTCAACTAAGCAATCATTCGATTTTCAAATGAGATCATCCTCTGCGCCATCGACTGCATTTGATATACCAGTAACTTTTAAACTCTCGATGATGGTGTCTTTTGAGATGCTGTCCCATGCCGAGAGGATCTAGATACATACTTCAACGGGTGATGCTCTCTTCAGACATCCTGTTGGTGTTGTACCATGAAAATGAGTCGAAATCCAGTTGCTATAATAACGTTTGTAAGCTGTTTTGTCGAGACGTCATCGACATTTGTATCAATAATATTATTTGTATCAATCCATCGACGGCACGTGGCGTAAAATAACAAGATGATTCATTTCTGGACATTTCTCCGTTACGCATTCTTTATCACCCATCTTCTGGCTGAGAGATGCACCTGATAATTTCTTGTATCTTATATATCTTGAAACAAAAATAAAACTTAGCGAGAAGCTCGCATTATCAGAAGCAAGCGAAGCTGGAAAAAAAGGCTACCCAATATTAGCAATGGTATTTATAATAAAACATTTTTTAACCTGATTGGCTGAGAACTTACCGGATTGCAGCCTGATTACTTGAACGGAATAATTTTGAAAGACACTGTCCAGAAAAGTTATTACGAGGAATTTAGAACAGAAAGGGGAGATAGCCAAATTAAAATTTTGAATTATAAGGATAAATTAAACTTGGTAATTTTGAGCTTCATATTTTTTGTCTTGCATTTTTCACCTTCGAAGAGGAAAAGGCTTAATCATAAAAAGCGTTTTTAGAAAAACATCAGAGAGTTATCAAAACAACAGAAAAAAAGTCATTACATGAAAAAAAATTATGAAATTTTGATCTAAATTTTGAATATAAGGGTTTTGATGAAAGAATGCAAAATTGAGAGCTCTACTGAAATTTCAGCCCAATTTCAAAACGTTTTTAAGAAATAATTGTTACATAAATTTGCAATATATATATATATATTACATATATATAAAGGCTATTAATTTCAACTTGGTATTTTGCTTCCTCCACTATAAAATGCGGTTTTAATTTTCAAATGATTGCCACCAAATATTAGAGCCCTGCATTATATTTAAAGAAATTAAAGAATAAAGAATCTGCATCAATGTATGGATGTTTCTCGCATTGTGAAAAATCAACAGTACATAGAGACATTAAATTCTGAATAACGTAGTCCTCCACTCGAATATGGACATTTGGAAGCCCAGATATGGAATTTGAAATTTCTTTTATTATCTATTTCCTTATTTCGTAAAACACAATGGCACAAAAAAAGCTCCATCAGTTTAAGAGGCTATGTATCGGAAATTCTAAAGATATGCTCTTTTTAAATATTTTGTGATGATGTTGTTGAATTGAAATTTATGTTTTAAGTGCGAAGAACATAATATTTAATCAATAAAGGTGACACACAAAACGTTAAAAAGACGTCCCTATGGGCGTGATATAAAATCTAAAAGCTTTGAGACTTATTTATTTTTTATTTCCTGTTTTGCGTGACTTTAAGGAACTTTTGCTCAAAAACTGAGAAATATAAAAACAATGTGTTGCCACGCTGCAAAGGCTAAGACATTTGTGTCTCAAATTTAATCAGAAAAGTCAGCTACATGAAAGTTAATTGCTGCTCTACAAAACGTAAAATGCTTATCTTTCGAATTTGATATAACTCAGCGATCTGAAAGAAGTATGTTGCCTCTGCTACTAAGATATTCTTAACTTCTCCATCGCAGTGCGCTCTGGTTCAGCGTCAAGATAATATTTAACTTCTCTTTCAAATTTATTCTATTATTAAGCGATTTAAAAGCAATAAATACAGATTTTCTTTTCTATTGTTATTACTAGCTGGACAAGTAAAATTATATTAGTTGAACTCATTAAAATTATTGCCTACATTTTGTTTTAAAATAACTATATTAGGCAGCTAGTAGCCTAAAAATCACAAAGCGAACAGATAAAATTTAGCAACTGGTTTTTATGACTACCATCTAATTAGGGTTTGGGGTCAACAAGGCCTAAATCGGTACTAAATACGCACTCTCCACGATCTGTCAGCTTGTTTAATATCATGTTGGTAGCCTCTTTTATATTACAGATTCTCATAAAAAATTTCTGGACCAATCACTTTAGAATAGGCCACGATCGAACCACATCTTGCTGTTTTCGATGTGCTATTGGTCCACCAGAGAAATTTCTGCACCCAGGGAACATCTGTTTTCGGTCTGTTCTGATTCATTTGGGTCATTCGAACGGAACAATGGCTCCGAAGTGGGGTCGATACTCAACAGAAGGATCCCAGCGTTGTAAGACGTTGTAAAGACGGTCGCAAATCCGTTGCCCTGGAGACGCTTTCGGGAGAAACCTCGCCGGTTTATCAGAGACGTGCTCAGACAGTTTATGTTTCTTTATTCGCGTGAGTATCTCACATAGGAAGCTAACAGGGAACGTGAGGCGACTGTTGACACATCACTATTATAGGAAGTGAAATGCTGGTGAAGAAATTATTCTGAGTTTACGTAGGCTTATTTAAGTTTATCATTTAATCACATGTACAGTTCATCATTTATCATTTAATCACATGTACAGTTCCTGTAAAAGCAAAACGAAGTTCAGTATGAATTACAGGAAGATTATGTGTTATGTAGAGCGTTAACCTCAACCAGCCAAGACAAACTCAAGCTTTTTTTAAAATTAATGGCCTTCATTTATGTAGTTGGTCTTTATGAAATATAGAACGCCCCGAAAACTGTTAAGGATTTCAAAATTGTGATCTAACTAAGTACATTTTAAGTGGATAAAAATCACAAATAAGCCCCCTTTTTTGCTGAAATGAAATTAACACTTCAACCCTTACAACATAGAATATCCTGAGCATGTTCTGTTCAAATCGCAACTTCCTGAAACGTATTCAGGGTGTGTAAAGGATCATTATTCTTATTCTTATATGTTGTGAGGACTTCTTAACATAGCATCCTGGTGATGTCCTGTTTTAAGTCGCTGTCTGGAGGTATGCAAAGATGCTCTGAAAAAGTTAATTCTTAGAAAGTCTTTCGCCATATAGTATTTTGGAGTCATTCGTACTGCATGTTTATGTTGGCAGAATTCGGTCAATCCGAGAATTTTTATTCTCTGTTCTTCCAGCAATTTAGACTTTTGAAATTGGTAAGGAAATGTCTAGATATATTTTGGGATGTAATATTAAGTACTACGGAAAATCTTTTAGGGCGATTACAAGACGTTCTGGATAGAGGAAGTGGTTAGTAGCATTTGCAATCCTTACAACATCGCACACACTGTGACGAAGAGAAGATGTTCTGGGAACACATTGGTTGGAGGGATAAGTTAAGGGAGCTATTTTAGGACGTTCGGAGGATGTCCAAGTGGGAAGCCTTCATAATATTCCGCACATAGGAAGAGATGTTTGAGAAATTAAGAAATGTTCCGGGATGTTTTGAGGATATACTGTTATCCCATAAACAGCATCTTCAGGATGTCTTGAATATGTTTTTGTGCCATGAGGGAAAGTTTGATAGTGTAGCAGAAATCCGAGAAGATGGCACGTTTGGGATTTATACGTCGCCAGATTATTAGTTTAAATTTGGATAATTTTGCAGAAACTTAATAAAGTCTTAAAATTATCCAAAAAGGCAACCTTAGCTTGGCATATCTTTGAACAAAAGTCCCCGATTTCGATGATGATTAGGCATGCGTTCTCATTTTTCAAGAGCAAAAACATTTTTGCCTAAATTGTTTCTCAAAAGTAGAACAAACGACGACCATTCTGTATGTAAATCAATGCGAGCAGCAAAACTAAAACGAGTGTAGTGCCATTGTTCGAAGAAAATTGCAATAAAGGGGGAAAACTAAGTTATTAACTAAGAAACTTCAAAGCAGCTGACTTGGAATTAATATCGTAAAATAAAAGAGATACATAGGATGATTCAAAAACTGATCAAAGGTTTCAAAAACTGAGATAAAGAATCAGACAGATGAATATCACTAAGTGCTTTTGAGTAGTCACATGCTATTTTTATTTCAATTAATTTACTTTTGTGGAAGGTAAATGAACAAGTACTACTACTTTTATAGCACAGAACATTCTCAGGATGTCCTGTTTGAGCCGCAACGTCTTAAGACATACTCGGGAGGATATCTCAAGGGTTTTCACTCTTATATGTTCTGAGAGTTTTCGTATTTTAGTATCCTGAAGGCGTCTTGTTTAAGTCGTTCTGTCTGGATATCCGAAGGTACCCTGAGAAAGATAAAGATATTTTGAGAAAAATCTGGGATGCTTTCTCATTACCCGCACCCTCTTTCCGAAACGTCGACAACCATCGCCAAACTAAGAAGCAAAAGACAATAGACATTTTTGAAAATGGCGGCTCACTAAGAGCCGAAGACAAATGGCAAAATTAAAAATGCAGTAATCATCCATAATAAATATTAAAGTTTTTTATGAAACAGCGGTACTTGGCATTTTTGCGCAATTCTTCCTGTGCGCCCATCGATCTAAAGCACGAGAGAATTACGGAAAACTCGGCATCGCGCACAGCTCTACGGAGCCCGCTATCGTTCTCTTCATTTGCACAGCGATCTGTTTTGGCTTTTAAAACTCCCAGCATTGCACAAAATTTGACGTTGCGCGCTCTGTTGTTTTACAATGTACACAGAGATTTATTTTCAATTTTAAAATACGCCAGAGAATTTCCCTAATCCCCCACTGGCACAAAATATTTGATCCTTTATGAAGTAGAATTTCATGGAATGCAAAA
Organism: Stegodyphus mimosarum; assembly: GCA_000611955.2. Lineage (NCBI taxonomy): Eukaryota > Metazoa > Arthropoda > Arachnida > Araneae > Eresidae > Stegodyphus > Stegodyphus mimosarum. The sequence continues at coordinate 372,012 of KK121563.1, read as the reverse complement.
TTTTGCATTCTCTAGTGTAAGGTAAAACACGTCATTTTGGAAGAAATGAACGCTTTTTTTCCATATTTCAGCAAACTCCTCTGTCCCATTGACGTAAGTGTGAAGTGTAAGGAAAGAAAACATGCATTCAATTTGATAAAAACGAACACTAATGATCGTAGAAAGGTGGAAACGTAGCGTTCGTGCGCTGCGCCAGCATGCGAGCATAGGTTGCCACATAAATACATTTTGGAAATGTTATGGGTTGCTATTCGGGGATATACCTACATTGCCTCTTGAATAAATTTCAAGGAGGAGTGTGGATAATCAGAAAGTGCGCATTCTAGTAGACTACGAATTATGGTCAATACTGAGGGAAGAAACTGGAGTTAACATAAAAAACGTGATGTGGTAATTGTGCAGAGATAGTGAAATGTTTTGGACCACTGAATAATGAACAATTAATTCTGTGCTCGACAGGACTCGAACCATGCCTCTCTTAACAGCTAGTTTGTCGAGTTAACCACTTCGAGAGCACACGCGAGGGAATAAGGTTCAAGAAACACCTTTTTATTAAAGTGAAAGAGGTAAAAGACCTACGTTTCCTGCGTTTGAAAAAACGACTAGGGACTTCCTCAAAGCTAAAATTCAGTTATGGAAACTATAATATAACAATTTTGGTTTGCGCCATGAAGATATCCTTAAGAATTGACTAAAACTTTAGAGTTACTGGAAATTCCAAGATTTTGAAACGTAATTTAATACCTCGTGCAAGGTGGTTAATGTAAGCCTTTTTCTTTAAAGTCGGATGCTTCTGTTGAATCAATTATCCGCATTTTCACATTTGAAAATGTTCTAAATAAGCTAACCATATACTCAGATGATGATGAGCGTCATATGAAAGATGAGCGTCCGTGTGTTTGTAATTCATGCAGATTTAGAATTTTATTCAGATCATGCTATCCATTTCTTAATTCAATAAATAAATTCAGCGATATTAAAAGAAATGTGTTGCCATTGTCCGAATTAAAATACTTTTATCTTCCGTGCGGCAGTGCGTCGTCGTTCAGCAGAGAGTAAGATATTTAATTTTCCTTCAAATTCATTCTGTTATTAATTAATAAACTAAGAAATTTAAAAGCAGTAAACTCAAATTCATTGCAATTATTACAAGTTAGAGCCGTAAAATCACATGGCTTGGATTCATTAAAATCATCTCTCTATATATATATGTATGTAAAAGAGTGTATACTTGTGTGTTTGTGTGTATGTAATTCACACAATTATACAGTTTTGTTTAGATATTGGTAAAAGTTTGCATACTTCAAAAAAAGGGGGGCGACCGTTTATAAAATATTTCGATAAATCACGCTATAAGATCCACACTCTGTGCATTTATTTTTAACACTGGTCTTAGACTGATGTTGTCTTTATTGAGTTCCTGTTTTCAGTAGAAATAATTCATACTAAGTAAGGACTTCATGACTGTTTTTTAATAAATATTAATATTTCTTCACAGTTTCACTTTTGAAATGACGTCACCCATTTTAATTTCACGTCGGCGATGTTGAATTCCCGCTAGGAATTCTTACTAATACCATTAATTGTCGCCATGTTCGTTTACTCTTTCGAACACTGTTAAACTTTCGAAGCAGAATTTAAATGCTTTCTGTATCAGTTTTATTTTTCGAATATCTCGCAATCCATAAAGAAATCGATCAAATTAGATGGCCAGTTTCACGTCGGTGTTGGCGTAGATTCACGTTGGCGTCATTGCGTTCCCGCTGTTCTCTGGAAAATTGCTAGATGGCGTCATGTTCCTTTATTCTTTATAGCAGTTTAAAACGTTCTTTGTCGAGCTTTTAAAGCAGAATTTAAGCGCTTACTCACGCAGTCAGGTTTTCGTGAATATTTCGAAAATCGTGTAGAAATCTATAAAAGTGGGTGATGGTTTTCGGAAAAAAAGAAATTCCTTGTAAGGTTTATTTTAATTTTCTAACAGTCATTTTTAATTTTGAAACCCTTTCCTTTAAATTCCGGTTTTCCGCCTACAACTCCCTGCCAGAATGAGTTTAACAGTACCGCGTTTTAAGTAAATGAGGTAGAACCGGTATTTAATCGGAAGTTCAGTCACTTCCGTAAAAGAGCTCAGAAGTTCTCAGCAGAGAGTGTTCTACCTTCGAACCAGGCCGTTGCTTTAAGCCTATCTTACTACGCTCGGCTGTAGTCTTCTGCGCCTGCTAGTATTCGGGCCAACTCGGCTAAATTACGGGCCAACTCGGCTAGTTATTTCTGTATAGCTTCGTCTAAATTTGAGTTAGTTACAATAGTTTGTAAGGTTTTAGTTAAACTAACCAAGTTTTATTTTAATTTAAATCTGTCTATCTCCTCTCTGTTTCAACCTCCCGTCAGAAGAAGCGCGCGTTTTCAGCTTATGCTAATTTTGAAGTACAGCCAAGTACTATTTAAACCAGAGGTAGAAACCTCTCAATGTGAGAGAGCTTCAGTCTCAAATCACGGACACTCTGCTCGACGTTTGTCTGACCAGCTAGCAGTTAAAATTTATAAGCCATAGTGCTTGCTACGTAATTGCATATTGAAGCAATTTGAAGTGCGCTAGTATTAGTATATCTTGCTAGGCACCATTTAGTGAGAGGCCAACTTCCGCGAATCGCTCTGCGAAGCAAATTTTGATTTAAGTTCTATTTTAGGTTTAGTTTTAAATTTATTTGATTGTTAAGTTCGACCCAAGTGCGGTCTTTTTCTTTCTGTATCTCTCCCGAGTTGGGAAGTTTGTAAATAATAGTGATTTAATAAAAGAGGATTTTAAATCCCTTCACGTGCAGTTATTATCCAGCACAGCAGTTACATCAGAACAAAGCTTACGTTTCATCAGCTCACTGTTCCAGTTCAGGACTTGAGAAGAAACACCCTGGTAAATATTTCACAATGTCTGCAAAGAGCATGCACAGAGCACTAAGTCCTGACAACGTTTTTTTGTAAAATGCACCAATAGTGTCCAATAAAGTTCTGATTTGATTTTACCCTCTCATAGCATGTAACGCATAAACAGTTTTATATATTTTCAATAATTAAACAATTTAAGGGAAGAATATTTTAGTAATGATGTTATTTTGTAAAATCCATCATTAATAGTGGCTAATAATGTTCTGATTTGATTTTACCCTTGTAATTTGTGAAATAGTTCACAATGTTTCCTAAAATGATGCACAGAACACTAAGTCCTGACAAGTTTAGTTCCTTATTTTCAATCTTAAGCTAAAACCCAAGTAGAGGCTTTCTTGCAAGCCCGAGAGGGGTTATCTGTCAAATATTTCTTTGAGTGAATAAAAGGGTATTTTAGCTCTTCCTTGGACTTTGTCTTTATAGCTCTAAGAAGACTACCGAATAATCTTTAAGGTCTTTCCCAAGGTTTTAGTAACCATGGCTACATAAATTAACAAGAACTTTATAACTTGTGATAAAGCAAGTTATTACTAGAACCGTTAGATGGCTCCGTGGTAATTCTACAGGCACTATTGTACAGTTTAATTCGAGTTTATTAAACGTTTGCACAATTCACCTAGCACCGAAGTAAGCGGAAAATGACTAAGTCTGCCTGAGATTTCGATAAAACTATTTCTATCTCACTAAATGAAGGCACTTCATTCCGCATAAAGCAGGGGTAATGCCGGTTACTTGGACTAAGTAATAAAGAAAAGGAGATTGACTTGTCTGCTTAATTTAGTGAGTGCAGAGTTATTGCTTTCTGTCGGACAGATAGTCCGCCTCGAAGTTCGAAGCAGAGAACTCTGCGAAGCTACTGGCTAAGATTTGTACCTAGGCAGTCTCTGCCACGGGGGTGTACAAATTACGAATCTAGTGGCTGTGGAGGCTTCGGAAAGATCACTTATTGGTCGTCTCGTGGGTCTGGCGTGTGTTAGAGCTTAAGGCTCTAGTAGCCCGGGGATAGAGTCCCGAGTACGCTGGGTAATGTTCTTGAGCGACAGGCAGACCGAATGACTAGCAGGCTGCAAATAGACGACTGGTGTCGCCGTATGGCGGCTGGTGTCAATCCTCTCCAAGGTGCGAGGACAGGATTTGAACCCCTGGGCCTGATTCTAAGGTTAGATTGGCCGCGTAGTGTTGACACCTGTTTGCGGAACGTGTAATCCACATACAAACTAGTTAGATAGATTAGTGACGACGATATTACCATTTACACTACAAAAACACGTTGTGACAAATGACATGTGTGCTCTATTAGCGAGTTTCCTTTTCTGAAGGAAAAACTCTGGCATTCACATATGCCATTTATTCATGGCATTAGTTCTAGGCTAGGTCAAGTGAAACTCATCCAAGTGGATTTTTGGATTGCACTTCTGCGGCGTCTCCGTTTTCTCGTTTTGTAGCAAAAGAAGAAGGAGAAGTCGTTTGAAAGCTGCCGTTGAAGTAAAACGCGTCTTGCGTCAGGGAAGTTTTTGACTTTCTTTTGTTAAAAATATTACTGTAGCGTTATTTTGTGTGGTAATTCAAACATTGCTGTAACCTAGAATTCACTTGTTAAGTTTTAAAACAAATCTAAAAAGAAAACTTGTTTTAATGTTCCATCCCGGGAGTTCGACACGTAGAACTGCATTATTAAAGCAAAGCGCAAATTGACCCATTTTTCGTCTGCCTACAAAAGGAATTGCATTTTCACGCGATCTAATAGCTAAATACAAACTTATAATTTATTTAAGAAAATACGTTTCTCTGCCCAAAAGGATAAAACGAAAGAGATACTTTTTTTATTAGAAGTTCTGCAGAAATATTCAGAAAAAAATTTGTTACGAATTCTGTATGGTATAACATAAACGGCCTTAAGAAAGCGAAGCTTCGCCGGGAAAATAAGATGACAGAAGGACGTTTACCTAACATTGTGGTAAACAACTATCTCGCTGATTTCGGCGGCTGGGGATAAGCTATATAAGATCGGGATATCATCAGCTCTGGGTTCTTAGCTTAGAGTTGACTTCGGAGCACTGAGATATATTCGTGCGAGTTTTGATCTTTAGGTGCGCTTTCCATTGCTTAGGGTTTAGTATTCTTAGTAGTTTTAAGTAGTAACTACTGATTGTGTTATGTCAGACTGAAGAGCTGTACGAATACTTTCGTGGAAAGTTTCAAAACTCTAAAGTGCTTCTTTTCAGAGAGCAAAATTTATCAATCTATCATCGGTTCTGTACACATTCAGTCCATTAGGAACTGATACGCAAGTAACAATATGTTATGTTATAATCCGAAGTTTCTCAAATTTGGTATTTAAGAACTCGTTGGGGTGTCCAGGTGATTTTCATTTCGACACTAAACAAAACTCTTCCATATTAAAGAAACACATTTCTTTATTTTACAGATCTTTTTAATTAATAAGTCGGCCACAGTTGCCATTGATTGACAAATCAGACGTCGAGAAGAGTTACGCAAGTTCACTACTCATATGTAAAATAATTCTTACTTTGCTCTTCATCACCTTATCACTATAAACTCTTGCTTGAGAATGACTCACGCAGTGATGCCAAAACATTTAGTTTGGTTAGTTACTGAATATCAAACAATCGTATTCGCGTGGAATTAGAATCGAGAACAACTTATTAGATTCCGACTATACAGGGTGTCTCAAAATGTCGTAGCCAAACATAACATGCTAGTTTGCCCTACCGTTACAAAGAAAATTTAAATAGGAACATGTGTCTGAAAATGCGAACAGCGACCGCTAGAGGGGAATATTCTCAGAGTTACAGGAGAGTGGGAAGTGTGACCATTTCAGGAGTTGACGTTGCTGGAGAAAGATGGATCTGTTTACTAACTCAGTTCTTTTGGACATTTGGGGAAAAATGTTGCCGGAACTGATGATTGACGTTCCAGCAGCTACATGCCGAAACATCTGGTTTCAGCATGATGGAGAGCTTGCACATTTTAGCGTCAGTGTGCGAGGCATTCCTCAATAGAACATATCCTGATCGCTGGATTGGTGAAGCCTCACTAGTAGCATCGTCTGCGTGATTCCCCGACCCGAATTCCGCTGGATTTCAGGGTTACATGGAGTCAATGGTATACGAGATGACAGGAACATCGGACATGGATGTCCTTGCTATGATAGTGGAAGCGGCTGCCTGTGTCTTTAATGCAGCTGCCTATTTTGATAGGATCTGTGAGACCATGCGTCCATGTTGTGAAGCACGTATTGTGGCGAATGGAAGGAATTTCGAACATCTTCTGGTATTTACCATGTTCTTAAATAAAAGGCATTTTAACACGCCTTTAGACATCCTTTCTTTTCTTTCCTCTACGCTTGCGAACACTGCCCTCTAACGGTTGCCGTTCGTATTTTCGGGCACAAGTTCCTACGTAAATCTTGTTTGTCATGGTATGACAGACCAGCATGTGAAGTCTGACAAAGACCTTTTGAGACATCCTGTATATAATAAACCGGAAGTGATACTTTACTTAGAACTCTCATCAGATCTTCGGGAGAAAATATAGAATCACTATAGTAAGTGTTTAATCTAAAATAAAGCAACGTGTATTGAGGCTATTTGTATTATGTCTAGATGTGATATTTATTTATGTCAAGTGTAGAAGAGAGTGCTTTTTTTTGACAGGATTTCATCTGAGTATATCAAAACTCTAGTAACGCAGGTATGCTACCAAAATATATACTTGTTATTCCCTTGCACTGTTGATAACGATGAGGCACATGAGCTTATAAGATATTTCTCCCACCTTCTTCGCATGCTTTCGTGGTATAGTAGTCAGCACTCCCGACGCGTAACGAGAGGTCTGTGGTTTGATTCTCGGCGAAGGCATTGCTCATTTTTTCTTCTTCTGCTTCCGAAATAACCTAATGTATCTACAACTGGCGCCCGAACTAAAAAGGTGGTGGATGAAGATTCTCTACCACCGGGATTTGGCGATTGGGTTCCCGAAGTCCCCAGTCGCGCCCTTTAAAAAGGGGAGTATATAAAGTATTTCTCCCGCCTTTTTCGCATGCCTTCGTAGTGTAGTGTTCAGCACGCTCGACGCGTAACAGAGAGGTCCATGGTTCGATTCCCGGCGAAGGCGTTGCTCATTTTTCATACTTCTGCTTCCGAAATAACCTAATGTCTCTACAAGCTAATAAAAAAATTCGGAAACACTTGGTCCACTAGCGGCAAGGCGGTAAAGTCGCTGAACACTGGTAGTTCGGTCCGATGTTTGAATCTCGCGAACGGGCTGGCTGCATGGGTGTTTTCGTGGTTTCTTCCATGCGTAACGTACGTATATAGGAGCAAGTTTCCCTTAGAATGTTCTACACGAAGACATCGCTCTCCTTAGGCAGATAGCCCTTGAGGTTTTGCCGTAATCACATACACCAAACCAAACTATTGATCCCCGAAAGCACGGCAACCATGTTCAGCTGCCATTCAGAAAATCAAGCACTATTTACAGATACTTAAATGTCGCGGGGAGAGACGTGCAGATCAAAATGAATTTAAATTGGTTAATACTACAGAAATAACAAAGGCGAAAATTAAATCACGGTATTCGTTACCAAAATATTTAGTTTAAACACTGATATAACATTTAATTTTCTTTCACTAAAAACCAATTAAATGATGCACTATTCAACTGCCCAATAAACACAATTTTGTAAAGAAAAATAAATAGGCAGATAGTGGATTGTGTCGGCATAAATTAAGAAAAAAATCACATTTCGGCCAATCAAAGCTAATAAAACAGAATCCAAAATTTCGTGTGAAAGACCCTTTCTGTTGAGTAAAACAATCAATTAGATTTTGTTTACCAACAATCAATCGGCAGTAATACTTTACTTAAAGCCCTTTGAAGTTTAAAATATCGAATTTGCGAGAAGTTAAGTGCTGACCGTATCAATTTTCGGATTTGTTAGTTTACATACCTTTTGATTATGTTACGCGATTTGATATATTTCCTTGATTATTTTACACAGTTTGTTTTGTTTTCTTAATTCTACTATTACACGGTTTGTTTTGTTTCCTTGATTATTTTTCGCGGTTTCTTTTTTTCCCTTCATAACATTCGTCTCCTTTATTGCCTTGAATAATTTACACTGTTTGTTTTATTTCCTTGATTATTTTACATGGTTTGTTTTATTCTTTTGATTATGTTACATGGTTTGTTTTGTTTCCTTGAGGGTTTTCTTCAGTTTATTTCCATGATTGTTATACACTATTTATTTGTTTTATTTCCTTCGTTATTTAATATGATTCATTTTATTTCCTTGGTTATTTAATATGATTCGTTTTATTTCTTTCATTATTTTATGTGGTTTGATCTGGTTTGATTTGGTTTCCTTTTCCCCTTGATTATGTTACATGGTCAGATTTTCTCTTCGATTATGTTATGAGGCTGCTAATTTTATTTTCTAAATCTTCTAGAATGGTCGGGTCACGATCGTACTCGGGAGATGTAGTCGTAGTGGATCAGGCCGTGCCTTAGGAGCTGGATCGGACGAAGGGCAGGGGGGGTGTCCTTCGCTTGCCGCCGCTGACGATGGGGACCCACGACCAGCGACATCGCCCCGCCGGCAAGACGAACCTCATGGTCGCCTGCGAGCAAGGAAGAACGCTCGAAGTCAAGATCATCCTGCAGAAGAAGGTACGATTCCTTTCATTCTGCTTCCTTTCTACACAGGTTCTTCCTTTACATGTTCAGATTTAGTTTTTGTTTTAGATAGTAAAAATCAGTATGCGGTACATTAAAAATAACTCAAGCAGCATATTAAAAGTAACACCATATCCTTTTCTTGCTATGGAGAATGGCTTTGTTTTAAATTATTTATTTGCTAAAATTAGTTCTAGAAATCCCTCTTTGCAGAGTGGAATTCTGTATGTTATTTTTAAAATATCACAAACTATTCTGCATAGAAGAAATTCCGAACATAATTTTAGAAAACTTGCGCACAGGAATTCCTGCTATGCAAAATAGCTTTTGTTTGTTTATTTGTTAGGCTTAAATATAGAAATTCTCCTATTCAGAATGAAATTATGTATAAGTTTTTAAAAACATCAAAAACCACGCTTTATAGCAGAAAATTCTTACAGATTTTACAAGCTTCTGTACTTAATTTAGATTGTACAGTAACCACAGACTTTAATGAATATCAAAAATAGCAAACAAATGTATTATTACAAATTATACCACAAAAATTATAATGATATACCAGATAAATATTTCAAATCTAAACAAGTAAACACATATTAACGACCTTATGCTTACTTAAGTAAATGAATCTATGTACTTTGAATATAATATATCGTATATGCTAATATCACAACTTCTTATATCTATGTTATAAAGGTATTAATTATATTAATTTAATTTTGTATTTTGTTCTTTTATATGCTATCTATTTTATGTATTTTATATATTTGAGAACTTTATATATTAGCCACTGTTAACTATTAACTACTGTCATGTGATATATATAAAATGATTGAAATGAATAGTGAAAGCTCAGATGATAAAAAGGAACTGCAATGACGCCCTCTGGTGCCAAATTGTCGCACTGTCTGGGACCGACAGGCTGTTGGTCATCTGGATATGTAGTGTATGATGTCATTACCCATTTCATTATGTTAATTGGTGTCTTTTCTATTGGGTGTCCTGTAAATTTATACCTGCTTTCTTAATTTCTTATGCAATTTTTCCAATAGATATTTTCCTCGAAATATGATATCAGGAAGTCTCCCAATCGCGAAACAATTTCGAATATCATATTTGAAGGAAAATATCTATTGGAAAAAAAAAGGATTACAAAGTGAATTCAGAAGAGATTTTTCTTGACGCCTGTACGTACGTACGTACGTACGTACTTATGTATGTATCTAACCTAACTCAAGAACGAGTAGCCGTAGACCGTTGAAATTTTGTACATGGGATTGCTATAACATGTAGTTGTGTACCTTCCTTTTTCGTTGCAATCAGCTATATATATATACATGTATATTCTCACTTTGTTACCTGGCTCGGTGAGATTAGTTTTTTTATTCTTATATGATGGTAAATTGTGAATTTTTTGCTTTAAAAGGGACTGAATTATGTGGTTTTTATGCACCTGTTAAGTTTTTATGCCTTTTCTTAATCTGCGTGCAAAAGTTGTAGAATTATCAACAGTTTTAAAGTTAAGGTGACGAGTTAAGCCTAACGAACCGCCATTTGTTTACATTTGAAACTCCAGTAAAATAGGGAATTAAGTTAGTATCTGCACCTTCAGTGCGTTTTTTGCAGAGTTGGTCCAAAAATAAACTTTTACATTTGTGCAGCGAAATATCTCTCTTCTTGTCCACTGGCTGAATTGCTTGTTTTTGCGTAGAAACTTTAATTTTAATTGTACATTTTTTAAATGTGTTTTAAATGTATTTGGTGTTTTATGTTCTTCATATATTTTACAATTTTTAATGAAAACGTATTGAGTTTCTACGTATTTTTGCTTTCCCTCGAAGTGAGAAATGAATTAACGGAATGAGAAATACATCTCTATTGAAATTCGAGGAAGTAAGTTTAAATGAAATGCAGCAAAAATATGTATACTTTAACAGGCCTTTCGAGGAAGTTATGTGATGTTCGTATCAGGTTTTGTTTTTCCTTAGGGATAAATTTAGGAGTGCTGCTACGCAGAGTGGAGTTTGGTATAAATATTTGAAACATCACGAAGCGCAATGCACAGAAAAACTTCTGGCGAGATTTTTAAAAATGCTGTACAAAATTTCTGCTGTGAAAAGTGGTTGATTGTTTAATTGCTAGTGCTATATCTAGAAATCTTACTGTGCAAAATAGAATTTGGTATATATTTTTTAAAAACATCACAAACTGCTCTGCATAGCTGATATTCAGGACGGATTAAAAAAACGTTCTGTGCCGAATTCCTGCTATTCAAAATGATTGTTTGCTTGTTTCATGAGACATTTTCTTCCTCCTTTCTGCATGACTTCGTGATGTAACAGTTAACGCATTGCCGCATATTCGAGAGGTCAAGGTTCGAGTCCCGGCGAGGGCATTGCTCATTTTTCACGTCTCCTGCTTCAAAATATCCTAATGACTCTACAGTGGCGCCCGAACTAAAAGGTGATGGATGACGAATCTTCACCATCAGGATTTGGCGATTGGGTCTCCTAAACCGCAGTTGCTCTACAAAAGGGGGAGTATATAAGATATTTTCTTCATCCCTCCAGCGTGCCTTCGTGGTGTAACGGTTAGCACGCTCGGTGTATATTTGAGAGGTCCAGGTTCGAGTCCAGGGGAAAGTATTGCTCATTTTTCACCTCTTCTGCTTCAAAATAACTTAATGACTGTATAAACTAAACTAAAAAGGTGGTGGATGATGATTCTTCGCCGCCAGTATTTGGCGACCTGGTCCCCTAACCCCCAGTCGCTCTTTAAAATGGGGTGTATTTTGTTCCTCCTTTCTGCATGCCTTCGTGGTGTAACGGTTAGCACACTTGGCGAGTATTCCAGAAGCCCAGGTTTGATTCGCGGCGAGGGCACTGTTCATTTTCACTTCTTCTGCTTCAAAATATCCGAATGATTCTACAGTTTGTTAGATTCAAATCTAGAAATTCTGCTATGCAAAGCAGAATTAGGAATATTTGAAAAAAAAAATACAAACTGCTCTGCATAGCAGATATTTGGTGCAGATTGAAAAAAGCTCTGTGCTGAATTCCAGCTATACAAAGTGGTTGTTTGTTTGTTTGTTTGCTAGATTAAAATCTAGAATTACTGCTATGCGAAGTGGAATTCGGTATAATTATATCAGCCTAGAATTCTGCTATGTAGAATGCAATTCAGTAGAGATTTTTAAAGAATCGTTGTCCATTTCCACATCACAGATGTTCCACTTACTGAGCCCATGACTGACAGACACACTGTCATATTCCAAACTCAACCTATGAATTGCTATTGCTATTTATTGCTTTTGCCGTTTTAACGATCGGAAGCTGATTCGTCTCTACACAGGGATAGGACAAAGCCACTAACGAACTTGTTTGCTCAACACGAAGATATCCCCCTTCCAATGGCGGGCCCGAACGTTCCACAGTACGTTGGCCTCTGCTAAGGACAGACGCAGTGGTCACTTTATTATAGAGACACTTAACATGTGGGCTAGCCTTGCCTCCTATGAAGAGACGGAGAAATACGGCCATGCCTTCCCCGGGATTCGAACTCGGACCCTTTGGCATCGCCTTCGGCTCCCCTAGTCACTATAACGTCTGGGCAGCACACGGAGATATTTAGTATTAGAATTTGTGATACTGACGTGATTTTCCATTCGCACGGTGGGGTCGGTTAATAAATAAATTAAAATTCGAGGCTGATTTTTCCCTTTGAATGATTCCCATTTAAAAATATATTTTTTCTTGATTTAGCAATGGCTTTAATTTATAATTTTGCTACTTTTGATGTGACGAAAGAATTTTCACACAAGTCACTTATAAGTTTTAAAAGTCCTTACGTTGTTCATATTCTTATGATCCTTTATTACTTTAGAATCCCAATCAGGTTCAGATTAAGGACATTTTAAAAATATTCTCGTCATTTTCCTTTCCTCAGTGCTTTCAGAGAACGAGCTCCTTAAAATGGATTCGTCCAAGTAATGCTTGTTTTCGTCTTGCTAATAGAGACAATTCCTTGCAGTCTGCCTGCAAAGGTGATATCGAAATTTTTCCTTCTAACTGTGAAAATCTATATCAGCCTAATATGAGAACTGACCTATCACGGCGAAGCAAACAAGAATGGACATCCAGTCTACGACTGCGCTGAGTATGTTGCACATTTACCTTCGCTATTAATTTATGGATGATGGCCGGAGGAGTACCAGAGAGAACAATCAAAATGGGCGAGATTCAAATTACAATAATATAGAAATGAAGATATCTCATCAGATACGGAAATGTTAATATTACTATGTATTTTTACTTTAATGTAAGAAGTAATATTGTCATAGTTACCTGCAATTCATCCGTAATAGCTTTTAATTTGGTATGCTATTATCGTCACCACGCCTTCCGAAATTAAATCATTCCCATAATTTTTCCTCTTGATTTTAATAAGTAAAATTAGTAAAAAAAGGAGAAAATAGCAAGAAAATATGGTAAAATATTGTGCTGCTATTTGTCAATGCTATGCATTCAACCAGAGTCTGACTAGAAAACTATATAAATCTTCATTACACTGTGTTATGCAATTTTATGCATTGCTTTTCATTTTATGTAATAAATGTCAGATTCAAACGTGTAAGAGACTGGTCTGTTTCATCTGGATAAAATGAAACCTGGAAAAATTATTTTTTCTCTTAAATAAAAGCAATAAAAACAATAATTATTTCATCTCTTAATTTTTTACCACGATATTTTGTAGGGCGATATTTTAAAACTGCGAAATTTTTAACCATTTTTTCTCTACGGTGATATTTTGTATTATTATGTTTTAAAACTGCCACGTTTTCTTCTTTCTTTCTTTTCTCGTTCGATGTTTCGTAGGATATTTTCTACTTACATTGATTTCTTCGTGTCCGTTCATGTTCGTCGTTTCTTACTGATTTCGTTGTCCGCGAAATTTTCGCAGACATACTTTTTAAAATAGTATATTTTTACTCTCTCCCTAAAACACTAACACGAAGCTTCCTTACATTCTAATTATTTTTTCAGAGCACCTCGAGTTTTACGTCTTAGAGTAGGGTTTCTCAAACTATGGTACATGTGCACTGAAGATACGCAACATTACTGTTAAGTGTACAAGATTTACATAAGATTTAAATGAATCTTCATTTAAGAGTACAAAATGACACCCCTTTTGGTGCATATATTGGTACATGATAGTACACATATTTTTTATTCTTATTTATGTGTACAAAATTTAGAAAATTAGAGAACTTTTGTTTAGAGTGTAGTTATTACTTATTATTGTTTAAGGCCTTCTTTTCTCTCCTTCCTTTTCAGCCTCTTTCCGTCGCTAGTCGCGACCGCAACGGGAAGACGGCGCTGCACTACTGTGCCGAGTCTGGCAGCGTTCCCTGCGCACAGCTGGTCGTGAGCGCAGACGCCACGCTACTCGACGTCCACGACAATGACGGATTTACGCCTCTCCATCTGGCTGTCATAGCAGGAAACAGAGGGGTAGCGAAGCTCCTCCTCAAGCACGGAGCCGATCCGGACAAAATGGACAAAGAGAGGCATTCCACTGTACACTGGGCATCAGGTGAGCTTTCTCCCCTTCAGTGTTTGATTAAACAGTTGAGTCCAAGAAGTTCTATTCATGGGTTTTCAAAGCCAGGTTCCATTGTTATCCAGATCTTTATTTTCTTGCTGCCTTAATTACTAATTTCCCGAAATTCTTTGCCTTTAATGCTCAAATTCCTTTTTGCCCCTCGAATTTCCTGCCTTCAATGCCCAAGTTTTTTGTTGCCTCAATTACTGAGTTCCCTAATTTCCTTGCCTTCAATGCCCAAGTTTCTTGTCGCCTCAGTTATACAGTTCACTAAATTCCTTGCCTTGTCCAAGTTCTTTACAGCCTCAATTACTCATAATGTCTTTGCCTTCAATACCAAATTACTTGTTTCCTCAAATACTCAGTTTTTCTTATTCCTTGCCTTCAATACTCAAATTCCTTGTTTTCTCAATAATTCCGTTCCCCAATTTCCTGGCCTTAGCTACAGATTTACAAGAAATTGCAAAAGATTTATGGACTTCTTATTGGGATGCATTGCTAAATAAATCCTGAAAAATGCCAGTGGTCAGAACTGCGACAGAATATCTGTACTAAGCTGTATGTCATAGCTTCATAACGTGGTGCCATCACCTACTGAAGGGCAAAGAGTGAACAGTTTTTGGTATTTGTAACAGCGACAGTAAGGGAACATTGGAAAGCAACTGAACAATAACTCACTGAAAACGTTTCAAAGAGACATTTAAATATTCACATGATTATACAAGTACTACAGTCACCCAACTTGACTAGAATCACACTCAGTCATCATTCGATCTTTATATCATTTGTTCCCAGTTGCAGTTGCAGTTAAATTTTTATATCCAAGAAAAAGAAGTAATAAACTATCGGTATCCCCCAAGTGCTCAATCATGACCATGTTACATCCATCAGTATCCAGAACGTGTAAATGGTATGTAACTAGCATCTGACTCATCCTGGCTTTGGAAGCCGAGTCTATAGGGCTTCTGAAAGGCTTGCAATAATTCTCAAGTAGAGCTCTGAGAAATCTGGAAGTTTTCCGAAGCTTCTAGAATGTCCCCATGTCAGCGAGATAATTGCCCATCAAATATTGTCAAATATTGCCCATCTGGCAACAAATATTTTTTTTATAAAAACCTGTGAAGAGCATTTTCACTCACACCTCGTAGTTTATTTATTTCCATAATTTAAAAGTCACTGGATTCAGGATGGAAAGATTTACAGTCCTATGTACGAAATAAACATTTACACAGGAAGCATAGGGTCACATTCAATTATGCACGAAATTAGCCCTGAAAATTTTACCCTAAATTTAAAAAAATGAAACAAAACAATGCACAGTTCACAGCAGAGGACAGAAACAACAATGCTAGGAAAATGATTCAAATAAGATTGTTTACAGAAGTTTACAAAAATGTCTAAATCATAACTGATGCAACTATAAAGGGGTTGTAAATTAAAATGGACATAGAAATTACACCACATATATCCATCCACTTAAGACTGTGAAATAAACTGTATAGTTCAATTGTTTAATATTTCTGGACACTTTAACACTGCTGCATTAGGTTTAGGCTGTGAATATGGGCACTTTCAAAGCTGGGCACCGTTTTTAATGCATCTGTTTCTTTCCAGTGTGCGGGGACGTCGAGAGCTTGGAAATGCTGTTGAATGCTAATCCTTCTTCTCCAGATATCTTGGGGGCGTATCCTATCCACTACGCGGCCCAGATGTGCGGGGCGCATTCACTTAACGGCAAGGACCCGGAGACAGGTATCAGCACCCTCAAGAAACTGGTCCAGAAAGGAGCCTCCGTGCAGTGCAGGGATCGCGATGGACGAGAACCCATGCTTTGGGCTGCGAGCACAGGTAAGTGCCATCGGAGGTTCGTTCGTGCTGACAGCTCAACCGTATAGATGTATCTGAATTGTTTCCTTGTTTTCTACTAATTTTACGGTTAAAAAATCAAGAGGGAAAAATTATGGGAATCATTTAATTTCCGAAAAGAACATAACAAATCAAAAGTAGTTGTAGATAAACTACAGGTAACTGTTACAATATTATTTCTTTAAAATAAATCTACATTCCAAAACGAAGTAGATAGTAATATTATTATGAATACATAGTAATATTAACATCAGAAATACGTAGTACGATTACACCACAGTATCTAATAAGAAAAAATACAAAAGAATATATAGTAATATTAACATCACAAGACAGAATACATAGTAGACAAAAGAATACATAGTAATATTAACGTGAAAATGTGAAATAAGATATCTTGATTTCTATTATTTCAGTTTAACTTGATTCTCGGCCGTTCTTATTGTTATCTCTGCCGCCCAACCGGGATAGTGGTTAGAGACCTTGACTGCCGTACCGAAGGGGCCCCCTCCAAATCCCGAGAAGGCATAGATGTTTGTAAATGCAGTGTCTGTGTGGCATGGGGGCACTCTAAATATGCAGCCTTTCGAAAGTTCTCTCGAGATGTTTGTGGTAAGGGAAGAGGCATGGGACATCCTCGGTCTTGTCCTCCTCCGAGGTGCTTTCTGTCGAAACTGGGGGTGGATCTGAGCTTCAGTCGGGCTGTCACTTATACGGCTGTCTATAGTCTCTTTCCAACGACAGGCGCATATGATTCCTTGCCACGATGACTGTCGGGATTTGCTCTGAACTTTATCAGACAAGTCAACAACAAAACAATATTGTTGCCTCTATTATTCCTTAGGCCTGAAATCATCGTAAATCATTCAACAAGGTGAACGTGCAGCCTACTCTGTGAAATCGTAGGCTGAATGTCGGTTCGCATTTGCTTCGGTGTGATGTGTCGGTTCTTTTTTTATACTGGCATAAACTTCAAAACTGAGATGTTTTGCGTGATCTTTGCGGATGGTTTGCGAGGTGAGACGAAACTAATCACTACGTTGAAGAATTCATTTAAAAATTTAAGGGACTTTTTTCTTTGAATGCAATGAGAAAGAGGGAAAGCACGCAAATATTTTTTAAATTTTCAGAATCTAGCCTTAAAAAGCTGAAGGGGAAGGAATGTGCAAGAAAATACGGTATTTTTTCAAGTACTCCATAAAAGGAATCCTAATCATGATTCACGTATTTATAAAAATTTACATGCTTTTTAAAATGAATGACACAACATTCTTAAAAATCCATCGCGACTGAAAGTCTACAGCCGCACTTTGAAGAAACATTTTCACAAAACCGTTCCTTTTAAACCCCAGCAATGAATCTGTTCCAAAAGATTGTGCTCATCAAAATGAATCTTCACCTATCATTCGCACGTTAGTCAAGTTGGACGTACTCGTACACACACTTTCCTTGTACCACAGGCTTTGTGACTTGATATTTTAATTTATTATTATTTCAGGTAGCAGTGAAGCGGTGTTGGTGCTTTTTGCAGCTGGTGCCAACGTTTCAGCAACAGATAAAGACGGCCTTACAGGTAAGACCGCATTTTTTTAGCCTGAATACTAATTCGTTAGAGCAATAGACGAGGAAAGATGAACAATAATAGCTGCCTTTTAATTCTACCACCTATTTGCTATGAAAAAAAAACTTTCTCTCAGTTAACTGCTTTTGCGACGAAAGCCATTACCATTTCCCGCGCCATTAACACAGGCCTTTCACAGTGTGAAAACCTATACCACAAAGGAGTTGGCGTTATAAAAGTATTCAAGAAACATTCCGAAACTTCATCATAAGATTTAAAAATGCTATTTTCGACAATGCTATTTCGATACTGCAAAAACAACAAAATACGAAGTACTGTGTTACTTAGGAAAAATGAATGATATTTACAACTGCAAAAACAACGTGTGTGCAATGACAAATGCTATTTGCGAAAACAGATG
The DNA here is from genome assembly GCA_000611955.2 of Stegodyphus mimosarum. Classification (NCBI taxonomy): domain Eukaryota; kingdom Metazoa; phylum Arthropoda; class Arachnida; order Araneae; family Eresidae; genus Stegodyphus; species Stegodyphus mimosarum. The sequence goes on along the minus strand of KK121563.1, from coordinate 353,920 downwards.
ATACGTACAATGAAAAATGCTCTTTGACGTTGCAAAAAGCAAATGCTATATGCAATGAACAAATAAAAAATGTTATTTTCATAAACAAATGTTGTATGCAATGACAAATGCTATTTGATATTACGAAAACAAATGCTATTTGTAATGACAAAAAGCTACCTGACATTGCAAAAACTAAAGCTGCTCAATGATAAAATGAAAAAAATGCTATTTACAATTATAAACGAGGAAACAAGCTATTTGCTGATATAAATGCTAAGTGCAATGACAAATGCTATTAATCACTGTAAAAGCAAGTGCTATGTGCATTAACAAGTGTTATTTCATATTGCAAAAATAAATCATATGTGCAGGGCAAATGTGATTTGCGAAAATAAATGCTATGTGCAACGACAAATGCTATTTGCAAAAACAAATGCTACGTGTAATGACAAGTGTTCCATGGCATTGCAAAAAACGCATTGTCTAGTAATGTGGAACAAGGCGAAAATATACGGGAGCAAAAACTGTCACGTAATACAAAATTCTTTTTCAAACTTTGTATAAGTTTTATCGAGAAGCACATCTGAAGAGAAGTACCTAATATGTTCTATAGCAGTGATCATAAACTGGCGGTCTCCGAAGCAATTTTACATTTATTATTCTCCGAAGAAATTATGTATTATAGCAATTTTAATTTTATATATGTAAATTAATTAGAATTGTTATGGCATTAATTATTATGATAAGAACTTGAAGAAAGTTTAAGATTTTAATTATTTTGTGTCCAATTTTACGTTCCTTAGCATTGAAAACAAAATTGAATAAAGCCCTAGAAACTTTAAAAATAGAGGTAATTAATTTAAACTGAAATATAATACATATTGAAAGATTTTAAAATGCAGATTTGATTGATTTTTTTCCGTATTTGTCAAAAAATAAGTGTCGTTGGTTACGAATTTTTGACTAAAATTAATCTCTTTGTTTGGGAGTATAATTAGTACGCGAACAGCTTTTCCTGAATTTAAAGATTGGTAACAAGTCTAAAAAAGACTAGATGAAGTGTTTCTGTAGTTCTTGGTGAAGATATTTTCTAGTGACGTTTCTCCAAGGTAACTTTATCAAAATCGAAATGCTATGAGATGTTATAGTAAGATATAGACATGATTTTAATTATTTACTTACTATACGTGGTTTTGTGTATTTGTCAAAGAATAATTATTTAATAAATAAAAGAAAGAAACTAAATTGTTATTATTTATTCTAAATTTTTTGTTTCTTGAAAAAATTTTAATAATTTGTTTATTTTCAGTTTAAATAAGCTATTCGTTGCTTTACTTTATAAAGTGCTAGTTAATTTAAGTGTCTTTGGCTACTAGAACCTTAAGGAAGTGTCCAGCAACTATTCGCTGGTTTTCTTACAACTATAAAATATGAGTGCAAATAAGGGTTGAAATACCCTTTTATTCACTCAAAGGCTGACAGATGGCCCCTTTCGGGCTTACAGGAAAACTTCCACTTGGGCTTAAGATAGAAAATAAGGAATTAAACTAATTCTAACTAGCTAAAGTTTTGCCGAAGCTGTACGAAAGTAACTAACCGAGTTGGCCCGTAATTAAACCTCACCGGCGAATATTAACAGGTACGTAAGACTGCGACTAAACTTAGTAAAGTAGGCTTAAAACAACGCCGTGGTCCGAAGGCAGAACATACTTTACTGAGAACTTCTGAGCTCATCTACGGAAGTTACTGAACTTCTCATCAAATAATGGTTCTGAATCATTTACATAAAGTGTGATACCAAAATTTCATTTTGGGAGGCAGTTGAAAGTGAAAAACAAAAACTTAAAGGAAAGGGTTTCAAATTAAAAAAGAAAAAAAAATTAGAAAATAAAAAAATTCCCTACAGTTCAATACATTAAAAGTATGTGAAATAAATGCTAGTTAAAACATTTAACGTTTTGTTATCAATACGTTTGAATTCCAAAGTGTAACCATCAGTAAATTCTTGAAGATATCAACCAACCTTTGGATTTCAGACTAAAAATAAACATAAATTATTATTTTTCCTTTTGCATCATTCGAGCCGCATGAAATTTGAATTTGAACAGGAATTTCTATAGAGTTCTCTTATCCTCTACAAAACATTTTTACAATCGTAATCTGATTTTTCCAAGTTTCAGCTTCTTTAAAATGTCTTACTGTTTGTAATACAATTAAATAGTCTTAAAAGTTTGCTGAATCCCTCATGCTGTTGCTCTTTCCAGCCTTGCACTGCGCTGCTAGCAGGGGACACACTTCTTGTGTAGAGACACTTGTGACGCTTTGTGGAGCGCGGATCAACGCTGGTGACAATATTGGCTGCTCCCCTCTATTCTACGCGGCTGCTCAAGGTCACGCCGACTGCGTCCAGGTGTTACTCAAGTACGGAGCGGACCCTAATCTTCAAGATGATAAAGGAAGAACGTAAGCGTTGTTGATTATTCTAAGGACATTATTCTTAAACTGTGGACCACGAATCCATAAAGATTCAGTGTTTTTCCTTGATACCCCGAAGCATGGGCTTATATTGCTCAATGGTTAATCTAGTTTAAGCTTACCATGCAAGCGATCGAAACAGTAGATTGATGAAGAGTTATTTTAATACTTCAAAGAGATATGCATGGAATTAAGCGGCAGTCAATTTCTGGAAATCGTGATCGGAAATCGGGCTTTTAAAGTTTGATACTTTGGTAAATATTATATGACACTAAAACAGAAATACTTATTTCGTAAAATGCCATTTAGATTTTCATGACTTAGACTGAGGTTTAGGTATAAAATACCTTGTAAACTTTTCATAGGAAAAAGGTTGTAATAGTTTTATGATATTAAAGAATGATATTCAGGAAAACGAATTCATCGATGTATTTCTATATGCTACCATGTATTAAATAAAATGTTGCTGAATACCAAAGCTTGAATAAAGGTATATTTTAATATTCATAAAACTAAATACTTACAGGTAAATAAAGTACTGACTGCATTCACTCCCTGAAGCACTGAAATTCCTCCATAAGGAGGAAATCCGACCTGGTGTAAAATTCCCGCTATAGCGCATCTCAATATTAATCATCTTTCCCAAGTCTTTCACTTTTCAATTGACTATCTATTGACCCTCTTCTCTTAACGCTTACTTTCAATATCTTCTCTTCAATAAATTAAAAATACTAATTTTCTTCTGTTAATTATAATACTTACCTAATACTTTTTTTCTCATAACTATATGATTATTCCTCTGTTATCTAACATTCATATATCAGCATTACTAATCATTACCATTATTTCTCTTAAATGATTAATACTTAAATTATTTAAGAACATTATTATTATATCTAATATTCATATATCCGTACTACTACTCATTACGATTATTTTTCTTAAGTAATTAATATTATTAATTTAATTTAATGACTATTCTGTATATAACCATTTTGTCTATATCAACTGTAAATTTACTTTTATGTCACATCAACGTTATTGTAACAAATCTTACTACTTTAAACTGTATGTATGTTTTAACATAATTTATTTATATATATATCAAGTGTAATATATGTCAGTCAATAAGCAATCTCAACAAACAATAATTTTCCTACTGTTATTACATTTACTTCGTTTATAATACAATAATTAAATTGTAATGATGTATTAATTACAATTTAACTTTGGATGATTATTAATCACTTTTCTATATCACTTTCTATATTTTAATACTATTTCTTTATTGTTTTCTTCCTCTTTAAATTTAAATTACTCCTCTTTCGCCAATTACTAATAAGGCTTAACATTATTCATAACATACTCCTCTATTTATATCTCCTTATCTATATAAACACATTCTCCTCTGTCTATATCTTATATTTTTTCCTCTTTTAACAAAATTTCTATTCGTAAAAAGCAAATTAAAGTAAAAAATTAATTAAAGAAATAGGTTTAAAAGAAATTATAAATAAATAATTTATATTGTTCCGAACTAATCTACAATATCATTTAAATTCTAAGAACATAAGTAAATCAAGTGCCAGTATTAAAATCTATAAACAAATATAAAATCTAATAAATTTTTTAAAATCTTAAAAATTATAAAAATGCATAAGTGAATAATTGTTGAGCTGGCAGAAAACAGCCTTATCAAACAGACAGACAGATATTTTTACCTCTATATTTAACTCCTTTACATGTAGATAATTTTGATATTTTTATAGTATAAATAATATTTTATTTAATTTATCTATTTATTATTATTATTATTATTATTATTATTATTATTTAATTTATGATTTACTTTTAGCATATCTGTAATATTTATACGCAGTTTACATTTTACACTTTTCTAAATTTACTTAATGTTTATTCTATATTTGGTGTTTTTTTCTCGTTGTTTTTTATTTGGCTTCATTGTTTCTAAATTATAGATATCAAAATTCTTTAAAATATATAAGGATATTTTATATCATATAATTCGGTTATTCTTCAAAATTATATATAAAAATTTGGAAACATGAATTTTCAACATATGTAACAATTCTCTAAATACTAGGCTATGAACATAATGTAAATACTGCCATCTACGTAAACACTACTAGATCTGAATGATGTGTTTCTGTATGTCATATGTATATTTGTACAACCACTGTAAGTTTGTAAAATTTTATTTCAAATAAATTCTGCTGAAAGCGGATGGCAGAGAGTTTCAATCAATAGGGCACAAAAGCTGAAAGTCGAAATGATGGTGCAACTGCTCTATTGATGGTCTTCTGTCTCCTATAGTTGCATCTCCAAATTTTTCAAAAAATTGCGTACAAAAAAATATGCATATATTTTCGTAATCTTGTTGCCGTGTTTATTTCCGAGCAATCCTTCTGAATTTTCATTCTGCATATCCAGTATTTTCAGTGTATATTCTGTACATTCAATATACAGTATATATTCTGCATATTCAATGTATATTTAGTCTGCAGTGTATATTATGCATATTCAGTATTTTCAGCGCATATACTATATATTCAATGTACATTCCGTATAGTCAGTATCCATTCAGTATTTGTACGTACTCAGTAATATGTTCAAATAAATGGAAAAAAAAACACGGCACTTCTTTTGCCTATAGAAGAAAGCCGGAGTTACCTTCAGTAGGAAAAAAATATATAAATATCATAATGAATTTAATGTTATGTGAAGTTGCACTCATCCCACGTGTTATGGTTAGCTACGCTATTTTTTAAATTTTCTTTCCCATACTCTTAATTTGATTAAACTTCTGTCCCCAGCGAATATGTATGATATGAAAAAAACACATTAAGACTGTATTAAAACTGGTTTTAGTAAAATTTAAAAGAAAAATGTTAATATTTTATCCTTTCAGAATAAAAATAATTTCATTTTTCCTTTTTTTTCCTCTTTCTCCTGACATAGCCCTGCGCACTGCGCAGCAGCTAAAGGCCGTCTGGAAATCGTTCGTATCCTGGACAGTAATGGAGCTGACTTGTGGATCCGGAACAGCAGAGGAAACCTGCCTCTCCACGAAGCAGTGCAGTCGGGTAGAAAAGGTACACTATAAGAACACTCTCCTTTTGTTCAGAGTTTCAATATTCTATTCACACTCGCTCCATCTGATTGCTGCCCACTAGCGGCTGAGCGGTAATGTCCTTGAACATCGGCGGTTCGACCTGGATTCCATTTCAGGAGAATGAGCTGGCTGCATGAACATTTTAGTGGATTTTCCCCGTGCATAACATGAATATGATCCAGTTCCTTAGAAAGTCCTCCGCGAAGACATCCAACCCCTTAAGCAGGTAGCCCTCGCGTGCCTTGTCATAATTTGTAGACACTGCGACTGTTCCACACACTCTTTAACTGAAAACAAAAAATACGTTTTCGTTCTAGAAACTTCTTAATTCATGAAAGCGCTTAAACCCAACCGCTTAAAATTCATAAAATTTAAAACAACAAAAAACAACGCGCACCCATGCACTGAATTGTCAGTTTCTAAATAAGGCTCACCAATGGCCCAACGGTAAGAACGCTGAACATTCTTTTACAAAAATGTCTTTCAGAGTT
>KK121563.1:308953-343922 GCA_000611955.2 Stegodyphus mimosarum | reverse complement strand
ATTGAATATTTTTGAACGAGGTAATTAAAAATTAAGTTCAGCTCTTTTGTTTTGCCAAGTATTAAAAAACTGCATCAATACGTCAAACGCAGCTATCCCATTCATTAAAATCTAACTTATATGCTATCAGAATCTGTAATTTTTTTTTCTGAAAACTTGTTTATTTTTGTAATATTAAAAAAATTCTTATACTTTCGAAACGTTTGGTTATATTCTTAATATAATTATTATCTTAAAGATAATTATGTGTAGTTATTTGTATTATGATTATGTTGTACGCTGTAGATTGTAGACAAAAGCGGTCGATGAAAAAAAAACCAGTACTTTAAAGGGAGTCGATTGAAGAAAAATACAGGAATCCTTGCTGTACCTAGATAACGCTTGGGCAGATTTTTAATAGCATATAGTTTCTAAAATTTCCTGAATGCAAAATAAACATTTGTAAACCTTAAATACTTCTAAATTATTTTTATTTTGAAAAGTCTTCTCATAAAAGCAACGCTTACAGCATTTGTGAAGAAGGTTTGCGATAGCGCTGCAATTTTCAGAACTAAATGTGGAGAATTTATTTTAGAATAAACTGCAAAAATTTAAAAGGCCGCCCTTCCGAGTTTCAGTTTCAATTTCCCTGGCAATAACGGAAAAAAAAGTCTGAAATACTTTTCTCTTAACGAAGGATTCTTCCTTGTTATGTCACCATGACGATAATTTAATTGAGATTCGTAATTCGGAATCAAAACTTTCGGTGGGAAGTGAAAGGTATAACAAGAGTATATACCTTCTGAAATTTCAAGATGATTTCTTTGAATACTTTATCTGGAGTAAAAATTATTTCTTTTCTCAACTTAATTACGTCTGGCTATCCTTTATAAATTGATATTTCACGTGAAATTGTCTCTCCGTGCGAACCGGCCCCATCTCACTAGCTCTTCCATGATGCTTTGTGGGTGATCCAAAACGAAATCGAAATTCTTTCTGCAAAATTTAAAGGGTGTTCTCTTTTCCCATAAAAATTTGGACAATTCTGGTAAATTTATTATTCTTCAGTGATGCTTAGAGATTGGCGAGATGTATTTCTAGGACATCCTCAGAAACATATTATGCCCCATTCTTCTTGGGAACCTCCTAAATACATCCTCAGACATGTATTTGTCTCCATGCACCCTAGAGACGTCCGCAAGACGTCCTCAGAAAGATATCTTGCCCATAGCCCGAGTACAACCCGAATATTTTCCTTACTTATTCAGGATGATCAGAATAACTTTCCTGCTTCAGGATAACTGGCAGGGGTTAAAAACATCGTCTTTTTTATCTTTCAGACCTGATCCAGTGGCTGCTGACACAGTGTCCCCGCGCGGTCAACGCCACCAACATCAGCGGCCGAACACCTTTGCACATCGCCGCCCAGAGGAACAACGTGGAGCTCTGCGAGATCCTCATCGACTATGGAGCTTACATTAACCCACTGATGGTCAATGCCAAGGTAGAGTAACTCCTGCCTTGCTATGTGTTTGCTTACAAAGGGGATTGGTTTCCAAATGGTATAGTCTTTAGGACTTCAGGGCGTCCCTACGTAATTTAACGTAGTGAGGGATTGTGATAATTATTCTACTTTATCTAAGAAATCAGTTTGACAGTAAATAAACAAAGAAGTTAAACGAAATAATTCATACAAACAAGGCAAGATTTATCTGTGATTACCATTTTATTGGAATTTCATCCAGCATTATAAAACCTTGTTGTTTCGGTGGAGAACGCAGTAGAAGTTGATGTTCTCGATGTGGAAATTATTGTGTTGAACTGAAAAAAGAGAGGTTGAGTCTCGAAACAGGTCAAATCAAGCTCCAACGAGACTAAAGTAAGCGGTAGTTTTTTTTCTTATTTTTGCTAATTATTTCGTTCAAATTATTCATTTATTTATTATTAAATTACAGAATAATTTTTTTAACAACTTACGTTGCACGCGTTTCAAGTATTCCCCGAGATTCAAACTTCACACCTCTTGTCTACTATCGGGACGTTCTTCCGATAACCCCCCGATGGCACGCAGGAAGGAAACAGAAACTTCCTTACATTCTCCCCCCTTTAAAGGGCCAGAGGAGACGGTAGGGATGAATTACTAACCATTCCATTTTAGCTCTAGCGCCATTTATAGAGTCATTAGGATTCATTTCAGAACAGGAAGCATGAAAAACAGCAGTGTCCTCCCTGGTAATCTATCTGTTGATCTTCCAGTTACCAGCCAGACGTGAGTCCAGTTACACCACAAAGACACGCGACAAAGAGAAATTTCTAGATAGATTTACGGGGTTTTATTTAGATTAATTTCTCTGTTTTTCCGGTTTAATTAGTACCAGCGGTGCTATTAGTCTCGATCCTCGCTTCTGAGTCCATCCACTTTTCAAATAAAAGGATTTGCCTCCCAGTGTTATTGGTATATATATCTTTTAAAGAAACACTATAAAGAATGCAATATATACGTGGCAACACAAATAAAAGAATGTTGACAGTTAATGTTATCGCTATGTGTTATTTTTAAAGAAATAATAAACAATATATGCAAAATATATGGCAGCACCTTATCAGGAATTTTAAACACAAATGCTCTTAAAGATTTTGTGATTTTGCTCTTGATGGCTATATGGCGTATGTGCGAAGAAAATGTCTTTTAAATAAAGACAAAAATACAAAAATTTAATGAGAAAAACACAAAAGCAGTTATGCCGGTCATCTTGGTTAAAATAAATTGAACATGCTGGAAAAAATATAATAAAAAGAGTATGGCAATATTTAACATTTTATCGGGAATCCTAAAGATATGCCAATTTAAAAGCATGTTTTATTTTGCTGTTGAAATTTATGTGTTATAAGTGCGACGAAAGTGGTATTTAATAATAAAATAAAAATGATAAAGAACAAAAAGTTATAAATTATGGCAGCAGGAAAGAGTTTAAGAGCAAGTTAGTAAACTGAAAGCATAAAAAAAAACTAACGAACCCTCCAATGTGACGTTAAAATCTGAAACTTTTCAGATTTCGTTTTCTTTCTTCTTCGGACCAAGCATCAAATTAGTTTTGAACCCATTTCTACCCAGCTGATTTTCTTAAACTTTTGCCTGAAAAGTATTTGCAATGAAAGTACAAATACTTCAAAGCGATTTCCTTTTAAACTCAATACACAATGAACTTCTGATTAACTGATTTATAAATTAATTTACTGAAGAAAGAACAAAGGGTAATTGTTCCCAAATTATCACAGCAAACCGGAACTGATGGGCTATTTGCTTAAGAAAAGGAAGTCTTTGTGGAAGAGTTTTCAAGAAAAGCAGCTTAATTTATATTACGAATCCTTCTATACAGTTATGCCGTTCGCCGGAACATAAACCCATGGGACTGCCAGTGCCTATGCTAATGAACTACGAACCATTAACAGCTTAAAGGTAATATTCGAAGATCCATTCAAAAGTCAGAATGCGAAATTCTAATAAGAAACTTATGTTTAGGCTTATTTTTTTAACGCTGTCTGTGGTTACATAAATGTCCGGAGATTAAGAATTTTTACGATTGGCGAGTTTTTTTAATATTTATATTTTTTTTTTATTTTAGACACCTGTATGTTCGACATTGTTTTTCAAACATTCTCTATGACAGTGCATCTCTCAGCCGACGTTAAAGCAAGCACTGACGTCAATTTTGACGTAGGCGTGGCTACCGGGCTCACCGCAATTTTTTACTTAGTCATTTAGTAACACAACGGGAGCAATGTCCGTGTGTGATTTTCCGTGTGTGAAGTAACTTATTTACATTTTTGTGATCATTTTATTCCTATTCACTTTTCGATAATTTAATCTGTGTTCGCTTTTTATGTCATCGTTTAGCAATGGGCAAAATAAAATATTTGTTTAATGGTAACCTGCAACAGGAATTAAAGTTTTTGAAATTGTGTTATGAAGGAAACAAAGAACGTGTTTATTGCCCCCCTATGTACTGTAGAATTTTCGTTGAAATATAATAGCCGAAATTCTACGCGATTACAATACTTCCTTTACTTCATACTGTCAGGACTTCTGCTCCTTCTAATTGTCTTAAGTAACTAGAGTCCTGAGTAGGAACAGGGAGCTTACTCAGAACTATATTTGTTCGTGTGTAGAAGATACAGCAAAGATAAGAAAGGTTAAATTTATCTTTTATTTCTCACACCGAAACAGCAGTTCCCGCTCTTCGAGATACAGTGGCCAGCATTTATGTTCTAAAACGTAGAAAAGAAGAAATAAACTAACTTAAAGTAAGAACTAAGCTTAGATGCTTTACAGAGAGTAGTAACGCGAAGATTGGCCTTTTAACACTACCGTTACGTATGTAGTGAGCGGAATGCAAAAAAACTACAATAAGTCTTCAAATATCAGCGAGAACTAAGTTCTGGCCTTAAAGGCAGACATGGACTGATTGAAAAGTATGCACGTGGAAAGGCAGCGAGAAGTCTCTCTCTCTTTTTCTTTTGCCTAAAAGCCATGTCTTAAATATACACTCTTAGACAAAAAAAAAAAAGCGACGCACCACTACGCAGCGAGAAGATCTAAAGCAAACCGGACACAAATTGGTATGCATACAAGTTTCGGCGGACAATGCAAAATTTTACATTTTGGCTTCCAATGAATGAACGGTTGTCGCCACAGCGCATCTGATCTGCGCAACTGGCAGGATATTTAAGAGGAGAAATTACGATTCCAGGTCATAAATTCTTCCCAAATTTCATTCCGTGTACTCTGGTAGAGATTAACTATGCCTCGCATACAGGTGCGCGAACGATATGCGCAGATGTCAGAATTTGAGAGAGGTCGTGTAGTTGGGCTCAGAAGCCGGTTGGCCTTATTGGCGAATAGCTCGACATTTGAGCAGAAGCGATGCCACTATTAGACGATGTTGGCAGGAATGAGTGAACCATGGCCGTACACAGCGTCAAGAAGGAAGCGGTAGGCCTAGAGAAATGACAGAATGTGAAGACCGAGCAATCGTCAGAGCGGCACTCACAGCCCCAGATGCATCATTATCATCGATTGTACGTGCAACTAGTGCTTCAGTGACCGCAAGGACCATTCATAGACGGCTAGAATAGTCTTCAGTGATGAGTTCCGCTTTGAACGGAGCTCCGATGACCAGCGAAGGCGAGTCTGGAGACGCCGGGACAGCGGTGTGATACCAACCTGACTGTCTTCCGGCAGACAGGCCGACAACAGGAGTGATGGTCTGAGGTGCCATTTCATTTCATAGTAGGACCCCTTTGGTTTTCATCCATCGCAACCTTACAGCACAGCGATACGTCGACGAAGCTCTAAGGCCCGTTGTGTTGCCCTTCACGTCACGCCATTATGGGCTTACATTTCAGCAAGATAATACCCGCCCCCACACTGAACATGTTTCTACTGCTCGCCGTAGTGCTTGCCGAACATTACATTCGTCAGCAAGGTCGCCGGATCTCTCTCCTATTAAGCACGTTTGGAGCATTATGGGCAGGGTCCTCCAACCAACTTGGGATGTTGTCAGAATTTGACACGATATCCCTCAGGAGGACATCCGCAGCCTCTATCAATCGATGCCAAGCCGAATAACTACTTGCATAAGGGCCAGAGGTGGACAAACGCGTTACTGACTTTTTCACTTTGTGAAGCTCTGTACCGCAATAAATCATCCAATTTTTTTCAACTGTAAGCATTTGTTTTTCTGTACATGTACATCACTTCTACCGATTTTCGTCCCATTCTGATAACTCCTTCTTGTCGTTTTTCTTTGTCTAAGAGTGTATATACAGTTTGCAACCTCATTTGCATAAACAATTCTACTTGAGTTTATTCTGGCCGGAAATGGAAAATAAGAGAGGATAGCAGAGTTTTAAAATAAAATAAACGTTAGTAAAGCTTAAAATCCTTACAATACAAGGAATTAAAAAACGAAACAGAAGACGACGCGTAATGTTTATAATTAACATTTAGTCATAAAGTTTGTAAGCATATCAGGTTTTATTTACAGACCATCAACCAGTTCCATATTTTGAATAGAAACGAGATTTAAATAAATTAAAATTATCACTTAATATTTAAAGCTCGTTTTTACTTAATGGAGGTGGGAGGTCATCTCCCGGCCACATCAGATTTTAAAGTGTTGCAGTTTCAATCCTTAGATTCGTTAATCTAACATCGATGTCAGAGGAGCTGCTGTATCATGGATCGAGGATTTCCCAGTTCTGTGGCAAAAAAACGGGCAGGCCGTTGGGACCCTCTGATAATGATTCTTAAAAAGGAGATGAATCTATAACAGTAGTGGTTAGGTAATAAAGTTGCAATAATAAATGTAATTTTTCCCGTTCCCTTTGTAAGAATGTTTTATTTCTTTTTTTTTTCAGGGCTTCCTGATGAGTCCTCTGGATGTGTCCGTATATCAAGGAAATCAGCGTTGTGCTAAGTATTTGCAGTTGCACGGTGCCGTTCCGGCCACGAAAGTCCTCGAAAACAACGAAATTAACAGGTCTGAAATTTTTTATGACGTATAAAAAATCCCCTTTGCAAAGGACTTTTGGTACTTAGTAAAAACCCGTCGACTATTTTTGCCTGTTAAAGAAAAGACGCCAAACTACGCGATTTTTCCCCCAAAATGGATAAGTCTTCTTCAAACACGCTGGGTTTGGTGTAACCTTGATTACACATGTTAGTTATTATTCTTGAGTAAAGATTCCTTTTTTCCCTCTATCAAGCATTTTCGAAACAAAAATGATTAAAATTTGGGACCTACCTACTACAGAAGAGCATGCTGTTGAATATTTCCAAAGTTATTGAATCTTACCGGCCTCAAAAAATGTGTTAATGGCCACGATATGGCGAAATAATTGAAAACATAATGGAAATTTTAATGAAAAATTAAATATAAATAAATGATAATATAATAAATTTGAAAGTAAAATAAGAATAGAACGTTTTTCCTTGTATTTAGTAAATGGGTTTTTTTTTTGGTTTGGCGCGGTTGGCGCCGTCTCTTGTGGTCGACAGGATTTTCCGTAAGTATCGGACTTTTATATACAATCGAATCCCGTTCTAATGAACGCACGCTTGTTTTGAAGTCCTAGATATAATGAACGAACTTTGTATTCCCGTCCAATTTCTTTTACACTAAATTTTACTTTATAACACTGGAACGATTATCCGACAGTATGCAAATCGGATATAATGAACTGTATGAATACTTTGGATTGAAATGTTCATTGTATTTTTCACATTTTTCCCCAAAATATCTACAAATTTTAACAAAAAGTTACTAACCCTTAATATCATCCAGGGTAGGACCAGCCTTCTGCTCGTAAAATAAAACAACTTTTACCTTACTTATCTTCATGCCTGTTTTTCAGTTCGCTTTAAAACATGGGCTCCCAACGGAGTCGGTACTGACTTCCTGCGGGTGTATGAAACTTAAAAGAGGTCGACTTGAGGAGGTGATAAACAAATATGTACCTGCAATTAATGGGCATAATAATTTTTTATTGATGTAAAGCTGTATCATGAATTAAAGAAAAAATCTGTAAAATAACTATTAAGGAAAAACACTAAAATTACTCAGTCTATTTCAAAACCCAGTAATATTAATAAAAATGCACATTTTTTTGCGATAAATGCATTTCAGAAAAGCAAAAAATCACAGTTCAAGTTCAAGAATGCGCGTAATAAAAAAATACGAAGAATACAATACTTGAATTGGAATCACGGAGCAGGTAGAAGGTTTTTGAAGGACGAGATTTAAATCAAGCACTTTTATGGCAAATATGACCTCCCCTCCAAAAAAAATTCGTCAGTACATCAAGCACAGCCCTCCCATTTATTAAAATCGAACTTTTCTGCAATTAGAATCTGTGATTTGTTTTCTCTGAAACTTGCTTACATTTGTAAAATTAAAAATAATAATAACACAAACAGTAATTAACATAAATCTAGTAAATCATTTTTTCAAAACATTTCTTCTTAATTCACTTAATTCTTAACTTAATTATTATTTTGAAATTCGCATTATGATTTGTTGTATAATTTATATTATAGAGAAAAATGTAAGGGGATTGGTGAAGAAAACCATTTCGAACCAATGCAAGAAAATGGCTGGATATCCCTGTTTTAAATAAAGGCTCTGGAAGACAGGGATAAACCCAATTCTAGAGAACGAGGACAGAATAAGCATACCTTAGGCTACCATAGTGTGCTTGATTACTGAACGTATATGAGATTTGTGATTCCATTTAAGTTCTTCGATTGAGATAATACACAGAACTTTATTCCAGGCTACTGCTATGATAAAAAGTTTGAAATTCAGGAAAAATGTTTTCTTCAAGAATGAGTATTTCTTTTGATTAAAAAGCAAAGTCTGGCTTAATTAAAGAACATATTTCTTAGAAGTGGTAAAGTGGTATAGCATTTTTAAAGTTTCTTTGCGCATCAACAGGTCTGCAGTATGCAGAATACCCATCAGTTTCATAGCGAGGTTTCAATGCAAAACAGTTTACTCTGTATAGCTAATGAAACAGGAAAACCAAAAATCTGATGCGACACCACATGACTTTCTTGTACGGAATATTAAATTATACGCATCTTCTGCTGCATTTCATTTAAAATTATTTCCTCAAATTTCATTAGAAATACATTTCTCATTCAATTAATTCAGTTGTCACTTCGCGGCAAAACAAAAATACAAAAAACTTCAAAGTATCTTCATTAGAAATTCAAATATATAGCAGAATATAAAACACCAAACAAAGTTAAAATTATTAAAAAACAATATTTACAATTAAAATTTCTACTCAAAATAAGCAATTCGGCCAGCGGGCAAAAAGGCGGGTTCTTGAGCGCACTAAACTGAAAGTTTAACTTTAGTCCCACTCGTCGAAAAGACACTGAAGGTGCAGAAACTGACTTAATTCACTATTCTGTTAAGTTTCAAATGTAAACAAGTACGGCTGCTAAATTAGGCTTAGCAGCACTTAAACAACGTTTAAATTATTGACAATTCTACAGCTATTGCATGCTGAGCCTCTCTTGAGAGTAGACTCTGGTAACCATTGCTCCATATAATAAAAACAAGACAACAACATGGCATGCAAATTAATTAAAGGAATAAAAACCGTAACCGTAGCATAAACCTTTGCGGCACGCTACATTTTAAATTTGGATTTTCAATAAAAATTTGGCAGGCAGTCTAAGCAGGCTCAGATGAGTACACGGGTAAAATTTTGTAAACATAGCTCTTACCGTTTTAATTCTGTGGGTGTGCCCAGAGCGGGCACACTGACTGAATAGAGCTTCGGAAAGAGCGCTGAAGCGGGTATTGCTGGGAAGCCCGTAATAGAAAAAAAGATGATTAAAAACGCTTAAAAAACACTAGATTCTGATAATCGTAGCAGATTTGGCATTACCCAGGGTGCACCACGGGAAGGCCTGCTACTCTACACCCCCAAAGAAATAAAAAATAAAAGAAAAACTCTTCTTGGTTATATAATGACATGTATAAAAATGAAAAAAAAAAGTAACTTGGTCAGGCTTCTCCGATCCATTTTCAAAATAATTTAAAATCAGAAAAAATAAACCAATATTATACCTACAATTAAGAAAATATAATCTATAAAATAATATTAAATAAACATCTACAACTAAAACTATCAAATCGTAGCGAAGAAAACTTCTTTCAACAAAAGCGGAAGAAAAAAAAGCACTACTCTAGTGAAAATCAAAGAGTTAACTGATAAAATTACCCCTGATCTTCAGAAAAACACCCCAACAATTTTTTAGCCCTCCAGAAACAAACAAAAAAAGAAAAAGAGAAACAGGAAATGAAACACATATGTGCCTTATCCTTCTGTACTTAATGAGCTCATAATGAAGAAAATACTGCCGGGAAACAAACATACAGTTCTATGTTTAGCCCCAGCGGTGCAGTGTGTCCATCTGGGCTCACCAGCTGTTTGTCATTAGATATTAGGAAAGATATGACAGCTAGATGCGCAGTTTTTTCAAAACCATGAAATGCTATCGTTCAAGTTTCAACTTTTTAAAGAATATGTATATATATATATATATATATATACTTTTGGAGTGGCCGATTGCAATCAAAAAGGAAGGTGCCCAAATGTATGTTATAGCGCAGTTCTATATACAAAATTTCAACGTTCTGAGGCTACTCGCTTTTCAGTTGCGTACGTTACACTCAGAAGTCGCGAAAAAAATCTCTTCTGAATATATGGTGCATATATTGACTTAATTCACTATTCCACCATATAGTCAGAGTTTCATATCTACAAATGGCGATGCGTTAGGCTTAACTCGCCTAAAGATGATTTACCACGCTATAAGAGATGAATTTACCACGTTTTCATATACAAATGGGTGAGACTTCGGCAAATTGATAACATTAACTGCTATCACAATTAGCGTCATATATTGTAATTCACTTCTCTAAACTTGAACGTTGCAGGATTTCTCTTGTAACTGAAAGATAAAGTCCTGCAGACCATACTAGACAAATAATGAGTTCTCGCTACTTCTTAAACAACTCACAAAATACCGAAGAAGATTAAAATTACCTCTTTAGTTAGTCTTACTGTAATAGACTATGCACGGCTTATGCTCCAGATGGAACTTTTACTACTTTTAGATATTTAAGTTAACGTAACAGAAAACAAAATTCAAACGCTTATAATGTAGTCTAAAAAATAGACTACAAATATGCTAGCCTAGAAATTTTATTGGCCAGTATTTAAAAACCTCCGCTAGCAACATCGCAAAGACTTAGTATAAGTTTTATGCACAGCTAGTGAGACTACTAACAGCTAGACACGGTTGTCAGAAGCTTTAAAGTAATAATTCAAAACTCTCAGCTTAAACACACACACACACAAAAGAAATTGCATTATAGTGACGAATACAGAAAGGGGAAGTTATAATAGCAAAGCTTTGAATAATAATTACTGGTTAATTAACTTAAAAATCCTTACAAAGTGATACAGCATTTTCAACATAAACAATATCTAAATTATACAGAATACCCTTCAACTACGTAGGGGGGTATTTTATCATCTGTGTTCTCTGTACACTTATTGAAATATGAAGGTACTCCTTTTCCTCCAAAACAGGAATTTGCTGTTTTCTCTTGGAAACTATGCATACCACCAGAAGGAACGCTCAGATGACGACATAGCTTCAGCAACCAGCTACGACCGTCCTCGGCATGCGGCACCTGCAAACGGGGGTGCTGGAGACTTACGCGATACCCAGACCAGGACCATTCGAGTTGGTCAGCAACCGCCCTTGCCTCCACCAGCGGCACCAGTAGAGTCCCAACTAACGAACGTCGCTTCCGGTGATATCACAGACGCCTCCGTCCACATCCACCTCAGCAAGGACGACTTGTGGTCCTTGTGGGAATCCCTCATGCAGGAACTCACATCGGAGGTTTCGGAAGACAGAGAAGGCTCGGGAATCTCGGAAGGGAGTCAAAGACAAAAGATTCGAAAGACCTCTTCTTCATCCGAGGTTCGTCAGTTGAAGCCCATTCTAACGAACGTGTACTTGCGCACCTCCAGCTCGAGAGCACGGGACCTGATCGCTGGCGAATCCATTTTGGAAAGAACTGAAGACAGCAAGGAAAGACGAAGAGCCGATGATTCTTCGAGTAAGACTAACGTAACAAGAGACAACCACAAGAGATCTTTATCCAAGGTTTCAGAGGTGAGTTTATGGTTTCTAGTTTTAAACAGATGTTGTATATTGTACCAGATTGTCTAAAGGAGAAATACAGATCAAGCTCATATTGCAAGCTCACAGTATGGGATTGATTGTAATCACTAACCAGGGTTTAAAGAGAGCAGAGCATAGCCCAGCGGAGTTTCGGTTCTGGTGCTTCTGAGGTTTGAGTGGAGTCTTAAGTCTAGGCTTGACGTACTGGGCTATATAAATCGAACTGCAGTTCTTTGGGGATACAATTAGATTGCAGTACATCAGAAATTCCTTTAATGATTTAATGTTTTATTTAGAAACTGGTAAAACTGACATTGATTCAAGATACTGCATGCATGCCTTACCTTCCTTGGGAGAGGAGAAATACTTGGAAAAATGTGACCAGTTCAAGAAGAAAACCCCGTTTCCGAACTCAATCCCACTCAAACCCCTCAGGGAAAGCAATTTTTATCTACGTGGGAAACACAATACGTGGGAAAGTTTGTGCAACTAAAAGGAAAAAGCTTACTTTAAAATGCAAATCCGTCAGGGAGAGCAATTTTTACTTTTCGAAGATTATGCCCATTATGGTGAAAGTTCCAAAGCGGTTTCGACTAAAATTCTTATTTGGAGCACTAAAGTTGCCAAAATGAAAGCAATGCTGATATAACTATACTTTTAGAATGGTATACTACACATGCAGATTTTATGTATCCTTTTTGACAACACAAAAAAAAATTATTTTCCCCCATCATTTTCCCATTCTCTCTCTTCACATTATCCATACCAAAATAATTTTATTTTCGCAATTTTCATAATAACCCTAATTTTTACCTATCATTCTCATTTTTCAAAACAATTTCCATTTATTCTGCATCATCTTCACTATTTCAAAACCATTTTCATTACTCTCAATTTCGGAAAATTCTTTTCTTGTGCACAGCAATTAATTTAATAATTTCAAAATAGTTTTAATGTTTACCGTGTTCCTTTTTTCTACTATTTTTAACAGTTTTTTTCCTATATTTTACCGTGTCACTTTCCCTTTCATTATTTTTTAAACAGTTTTCTTCTTCATTTTACCATATGACTTTCACTTGTACCAGTTTCAAAAGAGTTTTCATTCTACCATATTATTTTCAACTTGATGTATTTCAAATTAATTTCCTTTTTTACGAATTTCAAAATAATTTTTATTTTCATTATATTGCTTTTATTTTCTAATTTCAGAACAATTTTTATTTTTACTAATTTAAAAAAAAATTTGAATTGACTAATATAATTTTGTCTTTTCAAATTTCAATTGCAATTTTTATTTTCATTATAGCATTTTGATTTTTACCAATTTCAAAGTAACTTTCATCATATTACTTTATTTTTTTCTAATTTCAAAGTAATTTTCATTTATTACTAAGTAGTTTATATCACTGAACATTGCGCATTGAGATGCAAACAAGTTTTATACATTTAATTCTGCAAATTAAAATTCGGCAGGAAGGCAAAAAATTTTCATTCGTACTTTGTATAAAGTGATAAATTCTGTTTGTATATTTAAATATAAAAACTTTCAGGTGGAGAGTGCTGCCAACCATGACTGGGAGGAAAGAATGACAGAATCCAGTCAGATTAGTGGTATGGACATAGACCATCAACATCAAGGCGAAGATGAACTATCCGACAGTGTTGGTAGCGATACAGAACACAGAAGCGCCCTAATCGGTGTCAAAGTCACACGACTTCGCAAAAAGAGATCAGAAGGGAGAACCTGGGCCAAAGACGTGGAAGAAAGCGAAACCAGCAGCGGACACAGGCCAGAACAGAGAGGTGCCAATCCTTATTTGAAAAGGTACTTCCAGCGACAGGCCAGAGCTGCAGAAATGAGGAAATACATCTCCGACGCTCACGGACACCCCACAGATGATGCCCTTTACAGAAACTTACATGATCATATGGAAGACAAATATCGCGTTCGGCAACACACTTTACAGCCTGAGGAGCAAGCCCACGATGAGGATATTCGATATCTTCAAGATTCCAGTTACCATAAGCAAAGAAAGAGAGATTCCAGCTCCGAGCACGATCCTGGGGAAGTTTTCCTCGATGAAGACAAAGAAACTGAAATGGTACCACAACGCAAGAAGTCTCTGGAAAGCAGAGAGAGAACAACAAAATACAATCAAGAGTGTCTCCATGGCGAAGAAAGAAGCACCAGAAATAACACTCCCAGCAAAACACATAGAAAAAGTTCGAAAGTGGCCTCTAAAGCACATCGCGAAAAAGGCGGACACCACCATAGGTCTCACAGAAGGCATTCGCAGGAAGGCCACCAGAATTTTGAAAACATATCCTGCGACTGCATGAAAGCTCATGAAGTGGTGGATAATGGCAAAAGAGAAGCAAAGCACAGACATGCTGAAGCATCTATATTAAGCAGTAGTTACAACGAATCACCAGAAAGGTCCAACTACAGAGATCATCAAGTACCAGAGATGACTCGAAGAAGCTCTAGACAGTTTTTAGAAGTACCTTTAGCAAAACGTATCGCCAGTAGTGGCAGCGAAGAAAGGTCAGAATACTTGGCAGATGATCCAGAAGAACAACACTTCCATCGCCATCATCATCACCATCATTTCCACCACCATCATTATCATCGTCCATCCTGTGAGAAAGAGTCTAGCATCTTGGAAAGCAGTTACACGTCAGCATACCACCGTAAACATAAAAGACATTACCATAGAAAGCGTTTGCGTTTACGTGGAAGAGAACGGCATGGTGATGCCCCAGAGCGTCAAATCTTATCTGATAGTGAATATCACCCGAACGCGGAAAGGATGTATTCCAGCACTGAAGACAAACGCTCCAAAAGTGAGATGTCTGGCTTGCCTGTAAAATCTCCCGAAGACGTTTCAATCAAGATGCCAGTTCCTGAGGAGAATTATCAGACAGAGAGCGAAAAGGAGAGTTACGAACGTGTTAAAATAGAAAGACACGAAACTAATGACAACTTAGACTTCGCTGAAGAAAGCAACTTGCAAGAACCCAAGTACTACGATGCTGCAAGCAAGCATCAAGACTCCTCAGATCAGCAACATTATTACGAGGAAAAGAAAATTTTAGCAATGGATTTAGACGGTAAGAAAGAAATTGATATTAGTGGTGAAGAACTGAACATCAGAGATTTAAGACGTAACTCTCTTCAATCCAGAGTTGTTAAAGAGGATAATATCTATTCCAGCGAAACATCTCTTCCAAAGGTACACTCTTCGAAACGCGAAAAAAAGAAGCCAAAAAAGCCACTTCTCAAGTCGACACAAAGCTTGATAGAAATTCCAGCCCATAAATCCAAATCCGAAAGTCTGAAAGAAAAGAGTAAATCTGCAAGAATAGAGAAGAGTACAAAATTGCCCAAAATAAAACTCTTCTCAGTAGAAGGGTGCAGTACCGATCTTTTAATTGGTGATCCTCAGCAGCCGTCCAATGACGAGGAAGTGAATAAAACATGTGAAAGCTGTAGCAGTAGAACTAAAAACTATTCTCAAGATAATACAGAAGAAAGGACAGACGGTGTCTTCCAGCAACATCCAAATGACGACAACCCCACTGAATCCTCAGTAACCGACCAAGCAAGAAAGGAAGAATTGTCGAATGAGAAAAGCTATCTACCCGAAACTAATTCAAAAGAGAAAGAGCAAAATGTAAGCCAAGACAAAGCGCATAACGTAGAGTCAGTTATTCAACATGAAGAAAATTTATCCCATTTTCAAAATGAAGAAGTTTCCAAAGATGTTGAGATATGTCACCAGGAGTTAAGTCTTGAAAATGAAAATATGTTTGATACTAACACTCAAAGATTACCATCTGCTTATGACGAAAGTGTCCCTTCAAAAAGTCATCAAAATGATCTGATTCAGAGTCACGTTTCGACTC
The DNA here is from genome assembly GCA_000611955.2 of Stegodyphus mimosarum. NCBI lineage: Eukaryota > Metazoa > Arthropoda > Arachnida > Araneae > Eresidae > Stegodyphus > Stegodyphus mimosarum. The sequence goes on along the minus strand of KK121563.1, from coordinate 328,258 downwards.
ATGACGAAACTGTATCTTCAAAAAACGCTCAAAATGGTCTGATTAAAAGCGAGTCCTCTGCTCACGACGGAAGTATTTGTTCCAAAGATGCTCAAAATATTCCCATAACAGAAGAGAGTCAAACTGACACAAAAACGAAGGAGATAACAAGTGTTGAAGAATTAGTGGGAACGGAACAAATGACGACAAACGCCAGTGGAGCACTTTCTCAAGAAAACATATCTGCCGAAAACAAGTCTAAAAAGGAAGATGATTATGATTACTTAAATCAGGTATCAAATACACTTCTTGTCTCAGATTCTCTGAAGAATGAAATTTCCAAAGGAAATATTACTTTAAGGAAGGTGTCAGAGAAGAATATCGATGATATTAATTGCGAATCCTCTCAAAACTTGGAACGCAATTTAAATCAGTTTCAAGAAGCAGAAGCAGAAAGAGGTTGTGATGAAGTAGCAACACATGAACATTTTCAGAGTGAGGTAAAGTATCCGAAAAGCGACAGCGAACGAATCGAGGACCATACGCGAAAGCAAGATTTTAATTCTTATAAACATAGTCTTCAAACTTCTACAAGCTCTGCGAAAGAAAGTTTAGGTGATTTAAATCAAGGTTCGAAAGAAGATCTGAAGCTGGAATCTCAGATTGAAACGGCCCATGAGTCTGTCGCGGTTGGTGGGAAACTAATGTCAAAGTGTGACAAATTTAAGACCAAAGAAACTGAAGAACGTGAATATGAAGCAAGACCTAGTCATACTGGTCTCGACATAGCTCATGATGAATACACGAGAGAGCTGGTAGAAGCCGCAAAACATGAGATGCGAAATATATTCGGAACAACGGAATCAGAAATACACAAAATGTTAGAGGAAGAAAATGATCAAGACATCGTAATTTCGACTGATGATCACCAAGCTCTGGAATGTCAAACCACTGTCGATGCCGAAACATCGGAAACTGCAGAACAGCAGCAACATGACCCAAAACCGCAGTTTATCGTTTCAAATGCAAATCATGCATCAGACAGTGAATCCATGTCTGAAGCTGAAACTAAATTCGAAACTGACAGCGATGATATACAACCTGAACCTGATATAACTGTGTTATTGTCGGAGCTGGAAGACAAAGATGTTCATAATCTGGACGAAGATCAACCTTGTGTTTCTCAAACTGAATTTGAGAATACTAAACCTCACCCCATTTCTGATGAAATTACTCAGAAGTATGGGCAGCCACCAGACATTCCAGATGAAAGAGCATCGACTGAAAATGTGAAAGACCACTTGACTAAAGAATATAATATAGACACAGATATCAATAGGAAGGTAAAAGTTCCAGCACATATATTGAAGACATATGTTGAAGACGAAAGCAGAGAATCAGCCAATATGCAGTTGAAATCAAGAGAACAACCCATAGATTACGAAAATGTTACCCAAAATGTAGTAACCGGAATGGAAACAGGCAAAGAATCGTTAGTTCGTGACATAATGGTGGAAACTTCAGACGAAGCGCCTAATTTACCTGTCGAGTATAAAGCAAATGGAAAGAAAGGGTTTAGTATTGCAAGCCAGACATCAAAAGGACACGCCAGCATAGAAATGGCTGATGAGTCAAACCTACCGTCTAACCAGTATGATGCCATGAAGCCTTGTGATGCTGAGGATACAACGTTTGAATTGAGCGAAATAAACAGATCTGTTTCTGTTCAAACGGTAGACAACATACCAAATACGAATGACCTACTAGATACAAGGAAGCATATCAAAGAGGACGCAAATGTATCTCAGAAAAATATATCTATACAAACCGAAACTTGTCTTGAAACAAAGGAAAATAAAAGAACTGGAAAAGAAGAGAAAGAATTGGAAAAAAATAAGGAAATTCAAAAGAAAGAGCTAGAAGAAACTAAGAAAACGAAAAATGATGAAATAGAAGGAGAGAAAGAAGTGCAAAAAGAACTGGAAGAAAATGACGGAACAGGAAATGAGGAGGTAGGAAAAGATACGAAATTAGAAAAGAAAGCTTTTGACGCATCGATGGGAGAAGAATGCAAGACATCTGAAATGCAGAATTCTCATCTCAAGGACATAGAGAACAAAGTCCATCTAAGTCCAAATAAAAGATCCCCGGAAAGACAAAATCCTAGCGCTGTTTTCTACAGCGTTCCAACCGAAGAATCAAACAGGCAAAAACAAAAGACTGCACCCGATAAACAAAATCCAGGTTCTGTGTTTTATACCGCTCCTCTCGTTCCTGGATCCGAAGAATCCCAAGGAAAGGAAAACAGCAAAATCTTCCAAGCTAGTTCTCGAAGCCGAAGATACAAGCATTCGATAGAAAGAGGAGGAAAAACATTACGCTCTACTGCTCGTGACAGATCTCTGGAGTCGGAGAAAGCGGTCGCCATTGCAAATTCCGCATATCGAAAACTTACCGCTAATGGGGAACTGACTGTCTTCAACAGCAGTCTTAAAACTGCAACATCGGATACCCAGTTGCTCACATCAACGACGCTGTTGGACAATTCTTCTAAGATGCCGTATAGGCATAGGGGCGAATACTCTAATTTAGAAAAGCCTGGTTTCTTGTGGGTCCATTTCGGATCTGGAAGCAGTCCCGTTAGTATTAAAAAGAAACCGAGTTTAACAAGTCAGAAAATCAAGCGGGATCAGATAACAAAACTGTCAACAGCGCAGGAAAAGAACGAAAACGCAGAAGCGGAACCAAAACTTGGGAAAAAAATTCCTAAAAATTCCGCTTTAAACGCTCCAAATCAGAAATCACAGGAAAGAAGTGGAACTTTCATCAGAAATAAACAGAATAAAAAAATCGACGAACAGATTACTAAATCTTCCACCAAGAGGTCCACGAAAGCTTCGGGTGGCGAGGACTCAAACCTGAAGACGGGTTCCCCCTTAAAAGTGAGTTCAAAAGTCCTGACTGAGAAAAAAAGGAAACCTCAGCTCCCTAGACGGGAGAAACAAAAAAACGACAATTCTTCAAAAGCAACCTCAGAAAAATCGAAACTTCCTTTTACTAAGCATGAGAATATTAAAGGGAAGGAAGGATCCACAACAGCAGTCAATTCTGAAGTCAATACTCAGAAAGAAATATCCAGAGATGATAAGAATAAACAAAATACAAGTTCTAAAAGACAATCTGAACGAATGCGTAAGCCAGATCATCAAGCCTATGACCAATTTCAAACTGGCAAGAAAACTGACAACGAAAGACCCAGTGATCATGCGAAAAGCCCTCGGACAAATGCCCCTAGGAGTAAAAAAGAATCAAGTGCTCGGAAAAGTTCTAGGAAAATGACCATAGATTCACAGAAACATGAACAAGAAAACAAGCATTCAGCTGATTCTAGGCAAAGCAAAAGCGGCAAAGCAGAAGATTCAGAAGAAAAAGGAGAAAAAGATAACAAGAAATCTATTCCGAGACTCACAGAAACAGCCAAATCCTCCTCCCTAGATGAAGGGGATGTTCGATTGGTGATCGAACGGAAGGAGGACCCTGAAATGAGTATCAAAATCAGCATGACGAAGAAAAACAAGGAAGCATCCACCACTGAGGACTCGGGTTATATCAGCACATCTGAGTCAATCCACAGACATCGCAGGTCCATAACCATAGACTTAGGCCACACGACTGCTAAGATCAACACTGGCATGAAAGGAGGCACTCACTCAGCGGTGAATTCAACCAAGCTCATCCAAACACAAGAGCTCAACAAGCTGGACGCAGAGAATGCACTTCCCCGCATCGATGATCAGCTTCCAATGGACAAAACTGAAAGTCGGGATAGGAATACCAATCAAAAATCTCCCAAGCAATCCCAAAAGGTCTTGCCGAGCAAACTTCCCATTTTAAGTTCTCACCGACAGCGTTCAAATTCGTTGGTGTTCTTGGATTACAATAGGATGCCCACAGGCGAAGCCTTGCCAGCAGGGGAGTTAGTAACGGAAGTTAAAGAGGAAAATGAAAAATTACTTTTCAGCCAGAGCCCCCAGAGAAGGCACAGTCTGATTGCCAGGTTCACACCAGAGAAGGAAACACTCACAAAAAACTTTCAAAGGTAAGAGACATTTGTTTTGAATTTGTAAGAAATGAGAGGTCTAGAGAGAAAAGACCGAACCTTATCAAGATGACCACCTTTGAAAAAATGCGATTTTCTTCAGAACATAAACACACGAGGCAAGTGACCATGGTCACAGAGAAAAAAAATCTGTAGTATCGTGAGTGGTGTCTTATAGAGAATTCACTATATTCTTCACATTTCTTCAGACGTGGTCATCTTAGATACGGGGTTACCATGAGAAGGTTCACCATACATAAATATATCCTAAAAAGTAATTTATATGTATCAGAAAGATATAGACTATGTATTTATCTTTATTATTTTTAAATACACTCAAACACGCATACGTATGTATTGCTGTAAATGAGAATCAGAGAATTTCAATTTTTTAGTTAAAGAACTTTGATAAATACTAGATTTTTGAGCGGCTAAGCGCCAAAACTAATTATTATAAAAAGAAAAATATACATAATTATTTTAATTAATCGAATTGACGTAATTTCACTCGGACCGCTACTCATTAAGAGCAATTCAAATGAATCTGCATTGATTGCTTTAAGCCGCTTAGTTTGTTCATTAACAGCAATAAATTTGAAAGAAAAATTTAGTATCCTACGCTTTGGCGAGCAACAGTACACTGTCGCCTCTTTTCACCCACGTGGTGACCCTAATAATTTCTGTCATTGCTTAGTGGCCCACTAGTGGTCGAGCGATAAAATTGCTAAACACTGGTAGTTGCGACGTGGGTTCAATTCCAGGCGTACAAGATGGCTGCATGGACATGTCCGTGGTTTTCCACATTTGTAACGTGTATACGAGCCAGTTTCCCTTAAAAACTCCTCCCCGAAGGTATCCCTCCGCTTAGGCAGATTGCTTTCCAGCATTTTCCCATAATCTAACAAATCAAAGCTTTCGTTTAGTGAATTTACAAAACCGCTTACGTGAAAACATACAAAACCACTTGAAAACTCAAAGTTTTAGCGCGGGTTGTTGACTGAATTGTAGCAAGAGGCGTACTGAGGATCAAGGGCACTCGTAGCATTGTCTCGAAAGAGGTAAGCATGCGAAGTGCGCGCAGTCATGACTCATCGAACTTGAGTCGTATTTCAAACAATTGTCGTACACGAAACGAAATGTTTCGCTTCCAAATCTAACATATACAGATTTGGGTGTATTTTAAAGCGGATTCAAACCGAGCTACCACTAATTTAGTTCCTCAATCTCTCTAAAGCATCCTAATATAAAATTACAGCTTTTCCCTCAATTTGGATTTCTTAGAAGTTTCTGGAATTTTCGTGCAGACAAATCTCGTCAGTAGCATAGTTTCCACACCGTCTCGGTTGAAAACTTGGAAAAATTTGTTTCAAACCCCGTCTCTCTTCAAACGACTAAGCACTATGACTTCTACCCTATAGACCACGGTAACAGCATGCTTTTGATAAGGTTCCACAAAGTTCTTATAAACTACAAATTTGTGCTTGCTTATGTTAATTATTATGTTGAACGTTTTCATTTATTTGCCATCCTGCAATTTATTTCAGAAATAAATTATTTCACAGTAAACGCCGTTTAATATAATCACGTTTGTTCACAGCTATTTTGATAACATTAGTCAAAGTATTTTGTTAACTCTACCGTATGGTAGCACTAAGCGATGAGGGAAAATATCCTTATTTGGGAAAGTTGTGAACCCTGTAAATAATTTAAGTTATCTAGGCGTTATCATTAACTGAAAACTCAGGTGGACTTGTCATATTAAGCACGTCATAGGCAAAGCCTGTGGTATCGCAAACCACTTTCTGTGTTCCTTGAAATCACTCTGGACTGTCTCTCAACGAAAAGAGAAAGATATACCTATGAATGGTAAAGCAAATTCTATGCCCCACATCTGCAGCCTGGGCGACAGCCCCAAAAGCAGACTTCCACAAATTTCAGATAGTGTAGAATATGAGACTGAGAATTGTAAATGCACATTACCTGATTATAAACATGGTAATGTGCATTTACAATTCTCAAAGCGTCATGAAAATCCATGACGCTTTGAAAATTGACTCTATGGCGGACCACTTTACTAAATAAGTGTTTCTCCAAAACTGGACTTTCATGGACTGTCATGCTGCAAATGTTACGTGCTAATGTCGCGGCACCAGATGTTCTGTGGCAATTGTCACGTCACCAAATGTTGTGGTACCAAATGTTAAATACTAACTGCTACAATAATTTGCCTACAATAATGTCAAAACCATAATTCATTGCGTTGTGTGATACTAACCCGAACAACCCCTAAGACCAAGCAGGAGTACTGGTGTTAAAAACATTCACACAAGTCATCATAAGAAAAACTCTGAATCAAATATATATATATAACCAAGGATATTTATTGCAGCATTAAGGGAAGACACTCAATCTTTCAACTTAAATTTCTAGATCTATGGTGTGTTCAGGTGACAACTATTTAAAATAATGCATTTAGAATTATAATATATATATTGCTAATTTCAAATATGCACCGAGATGAATTAATCAAAAATTTACACCGTAAAAATTAATATTAAATTTTCATATGCAGTTATCAAACTCTGCTGGCCAGCATAAAAATACACAGGAATTTAATGAATCACCGAGCATGGTGTCTTTACCAATATTGATAGAGATTACTTAGTTCAAGAAATTTCTTAATTTACTCAGGTAAAAATTACATACATCAATTTAGCAATCCCTTAGGCAGTTAGAAAAATATTACATACTCATGTAGACCCGTTGGAGAAAAATGATTACATTTATTCCTACATTCAATTACTCAATTAAAGGTAAAGTAGAATTTAAATTTTTAATCGTTCCTTAATTTGCAAAAGTTAAAGTTAATTCTCAACCAAAAATAGTAACAACTTAAAGTAAAAAGGTAAAATTTAGATAAGTTAACAAATTTAATATCCTGTCTTAATTCATTATATATAAATTTTAATTACATTCCAAGTTAAAGTTAAAAGTCCTAAATAGATTAATAGTGCAGCAGTTGCTTAAATACACAGCCTGGATTTAAGATCCAGCAGAAAAACCCTTGACTAAAAGTTAAATAGAATTTAATTGGAAATTAAATACACATATAATTACTCCTTACATTAATAATTCATCACTGGAAAATTTACTTCAAATAATCAAATCTCTTAAAAAAAATTTTAATTTGCCATATTACTTAGGAAACATGTTCACGGAATTTAAGTCGCAAGCTGTACTAAATTTCAGGTGAAATTAACAATCAAAAGGTTGAACTCACTTGAAGGGAAGAATTGAAAATTTAATTAAGCATTAACTCATCTTATAGATTTTTTTTTCCGGATGTCCCATTCATAACAGGTGTTGAACAAGGCTCTGCCGACGACCAGTCCTTCGCAGATGTTGAACGAGGGAGTCCGGCGAGAAATCTGGACACTTGGATCAGACACTATGAAGATGGTAAAGTGCATTCGTGCAGCAAAACAAGAGCTCCTAAAGGTTCCTCCCTTTTCCGTCTATTCTCATCCAGGCGAGTTGATGGTAGTACTCGGATCTAAGTGACCGATCAGGCAGGATCCGGATAGCGGGATTCAAGTTGCATCCACTATGGTGTCAACGTATTAATTCGATGGGGAAAAAACAACATTCTCGACTCCAACACGGGGATGGTAAAGTGCGGAGGAGTAAACTTCAAGTTTTTTTTTAGATGTTCATCTTTATCTTATTTCCCATCTCCGGCTCTTCCAGAGGAAGAAAAAATAACGTGCTTCTACAGCTGCGAATCCAAGGCAAAAAGGGCTGAGCATGGCCTTGCATGACGATTTCAATCGTCCAGAATCCAGAATTTTCGAAAATCACCAAATTTGGTGAATTAGTATGCAAATCTCGCCAAACACAAAACAGTGCTGCGAAAACTTAGTTTTTCCTTCTTCACACCAAAAAAAATTCCACCCTCGCCACCCCCTTCGCCAACAAGGAGGGGTGAGGGAAAGAATGCGACAAACCTATCACTCCCCTACCACGCAACCGGACGCAGTACATGACCTTGACGAAAAAGTGTCCAAAACGACGCTTATAGCAGAATAAATTTTTAGACACGAAATTCAACAATTTTAGCAATTAAATGGGCATAATTCTCCAACGGGGCGACGTACAGTCATGAAAGTAGGTTCATAAGAAGGGTAAATTTTTTCTCTTTAAGAGGTATAAATTTCATCCATGTGAATAAAAAGGAAGTATTTTTAAATTTCAAATATTACGCAGAAAGCAACCGATTTCCCATTGTCTCCTTTCCCGAAAGCTAATACTGTCGAACGCGTAACGTAAGAATGAGAACTCTGTTTAACTCGCATAAAAATAATTGATTCAATAACATAAGCAATACAATTCGTGAAGAAAAATTTAGAATAAGCATAAATTAATGCATATAATTTACTCACTCAATAATTAATTAACAAATAACTGCAATTAACTACACATTAATCCATAATTCTAAACTAACCAAAAATCACTACATAACATCCCTCCCCCAACCGGGAAAAAAAATTTTTGGCGAGCCAAAAATTTTTAATAAAGGAGACAAGGGCAAAGGGTTTACAAACGAGTTATATATTGCAAGAATACCAGAATGTCAGTGAATCCCAATTGTCAATAGTAGACGAGAAAAAAAAAAAAAACACCCCTAACAGCGTTCAATATGCCTGAGCCTCAGGAGGTCTGTCTGACAATCGTCAAAGAACCAAAATTGAAAAGTGTTGACAAACAGTCATGACACACCCCCCAAAAAAATAAAGTGTAATATGTAATAATGTTAGATAACATCCCCCCATACAAATGCTACAATAAGAGTATACAATACAAATAAGCGTACATATAAAATACAATAAACACCTAAACGTTATATACTGGTGCAAGGTGTCGAATACAAAAACAGGAGCTATACAGGTGCTCCACACACAAAAACATATTTTTTTTTCAATGCAAGTAAAACAATCCTAAAACTAAAAAACACTATAAGTTGTATACCATTGCATACAAGCCCTGAGTCTCCATTTGCTAAAGAGACAAAACACTGAACCAATTCCAAGTTCACAACCACCGCTTTCCCCAAAATGAAATACGAGAAAGGTGGAATAAAACAAAACCGCAACTATACAGCGCTGAATTAACTCACAGAATCCCAGTCAAAACATAATTGGTAGTGCTGCAATAAAAAAAAATAAATGGAAGAACTAACGAGGAGTGTTGAAAAAAAACAATCTTGTCAAAATTAACCGAAAGAATCCCAAGCGCTTAAGAACTGGGAAAAGACAAAAACAAACAAATTTAGATTTTAAATGAAGTGAGCTAAAGGGGCCAGCCCTGATAACCCAAAAAAAACCGAGCTATTGAGACAAGATTGTTGATTACCAAGACCACAAGATAATACTTCACATGCTCAGACATGTAAACAAAATTTCTCTAAGCAACATACGACCAAGGATACTAAGAGTAAAACTAAGAGAACCCTCAAACATGTGCATACCACTGTACAGAGAAAACCAATTAAAGAAATCGGAAAAAAAAATTATATATTTCTTCCAAGAGCAAAAGAAAAATTCTAGATACTTCAAATGTACTCAAACTCATAAATAATCCATTTACAGAAAAAAAAATCTAAACAAATTGTCACAGGAATACGTCAAGAATGAACCGAAGCAAGTTAAAGAACACATATAGAAAATCTCAAAATAACAGAAGTGTTCAAAAATTACCCACAAAAAAAATTTAGTCAGTATGAAACAAAAATCGCAAAAGAGCTGTTTAGGGAATGTCACTGCTTTGTATGCAGTCTTGAGCAACATCTATACAAAAACGCCCAAAGCAAAAATGAAACATACAAAACCCAATTTAGAAAACGAGACAGCAGTCTGTTCAGAAACAAAAGTGCATGCACTGCAATTGTGAGATGCAGTCTTTAGCATAAACACAAATAAATACCAAAGAGACTACCAAAAACCTGCAAGGAATAAAGGTGAAAATCTCAAACAAGGAGGAAGTGTTTTAAAACTCAAAATCCCAAAATAAACTCAAATCGCAAAACTCCACAAATCTGTACACTAAGCTCCAAGGAAAAATCCACACTGAAACCTGGCAGTGTCTCTACCCATGCTTACAAGCAACAAGTCTTGTGAGTTTAAAAACATTGGCAATAAATTGAAAATGCATAATATATACTAAAATAAAAACTCAAAATACCAAATTCACAAAAACTGCTCCAGCAACCTGAAGTCACCCGTTCCCGTTAAGTATTCATTCTCAAATCACACCAACGATCTTATTCAGCACAAAACTCAAATACGAATTAGAATTAACCTTAAATCTGCAACAAAAATTCAATCAAGAACTAAAATCCAGTAACAAATGCTAGAAAAGTAATGAAAATCAAATTCCCTAATCAGATAACAATTAAGTTCATGGTTTAAAACCCAGTTAAACTACTCACTGAATAATTTTCACACCAGAATAGCACATAAACAACTTGAACGCCTGCACAAAAATTGCAGAAGAGTAATTATCCTGATTTCCTAAATTACACCACAACAAATTCTATCTTGTCACCAAAATTCTCATAAATTCGCAATTCCAAATACCCGTAAAACACCAAACCTCTACTGTTTACACTTTTCTCAGACAACAATAACTCTTCTTAAAATAGGCAGAAATTCAGCTACTCAAAAAAAAACTAAACAGAAACTTCACTCCAGCTGAAAACTATCTTCCAAAAAAAATCAATGAATCTCTAAGTCAACTATCACTGTTCCCGCGCAACTTTACAAATCTAACCAAAATTAACTTTAAGATACTAACAATTCAGTGTTTTTTCCTAAAGCAAAATCAAAACCCAAATTTTTTTACTCATCTTCAAAGGCACAAATTACATAAATCTATAACCATACTTCAAGCAATTAAAAAAAATCACTATTTCTTGATCACATAAATACTGCTCTAACATTAAGTCAATTCAGTAAATCACTATTTCTTGATCACATAAATACTGCTCTAACATTAAGTCAATTCAGTAAAATTAGAAATTTCCAAACATCAACCTCCTGAATCTCAGCCATAACTAAGGCCCTTCTAGCAGCACGAGTAGCTTTAGTAGATTTAGGCATGATAATTCCTAACAGTACAACCACAAATAAATCAATAAGCAAGAGGAAGCTAAACGGTCTGGTATACTACTGACAACTGGAAGTCTAAGACAATCCCCACAAAACTAAGTGGCATAAGGTAACAATTGGGTAGAAATTCACTATTCCTGTATATGAGCACACAATGTAAACAATTATCATAAAAATTAAAACAGCATGTGTGTAAAAATCTAATCCACAGTGAATAATGTCACATACAACAGTTCAAAATCTTCACTTAAAATCTAACTGCGTGTTAGTGTTTGTGTTGTTTTCACTTTAGAGTCCAAAGATCATGTGTGAAAAGTACAAATTTGTTATGCACCCTATACTGAATCAATGCACAAGATAAATTTACTGATGAAATAAGCACAAGATCAATGCATAGACCTGTTACTGAAACTCACAAAGCAGGGGTTAAAGTATCAAGTCTAAACATAGATACATGAAATCAAAGGAAATATCATTAACACAAGTACTCCGACCAGGCCTGAGCTCGAAATTTCACGGCACCAGATGTTATGTTCCAATATGTCAAGGCACCAGTTGTTATGTGCAAAATGTTGCGTCACCAAATGTTGTGGTACCAAATGTTAAATACTAACTGTTACAATAATTTGCCTACAATAATATCAAAACCATAATTCATTGCGTTGTGTATTACTAACCCGAACAACCCCTAAGACCAAGCAGGAGTACTGGTGTTAAAAACATTCACACAAGTCATCATAAGAAAAACTCTGAATCAAATATATATATATAACCAAGGATATTTATTGCAGCATTAAAGGAAGACACTCAATCTTTCAACTTAAATTTCTAGATCTATGGTGTGTTCAGGTGACAACTATTTAAAATAATGCATTTAGAATTATAATATATATATTGCTAATTTCAAATATGCACCGAGATGAATTAATCAAAAATTTACACCGTAAAAATTAATATTAAATTTTCATATGCAGTTATCAAACTCTGCTGGCCAGCATAAAAATACACAGGAATTTAATGAATCACCGAGCATGGTGTCTTTACCAATATTGATAGAGATTACTTAGTTCAAGAAATTTCTTAATTTACTCAGGTAAAAATTACATACATAAATTTAGCAAATCCCTTAGGCAGTTAGAAAATATTACATATTCAAGTAGACCCGTTGGAGAAAAATGATTACATTTATTCCTACATTCAATTACACAATTAAAGGTAAAGTAGAATTTAAATTTTTAATCGTTCCTTAATTAGCAAAAGTTAAAGTTAATTCTCAACCAAAAATAGTAACAACTTAAAGTAAAAAGGTAAAATTTAGATAAGTTAACAAATTTAATATCCTGTCTTAATTCATTATATATAAATTTTAATTACATTCCAAGTTAAAGTTAAAAGTCCTAAATAGATTAATAGTGCAGCAGTTGCTTAAATACACAGCCTGGATTTAAGATCCAGCAGAAAAACCTTGACTAAAAGTTAAATAGAATTTAATTGGAAATTAAACACACATATAATTACTCCTTACATTAATAATTCATCACTGGAAAATTTACTTCAAATAATCAAATCTCTTAAAAAAATTTTAAATTACCATATTACTTAGGAAACATGTTCACGGAATTTAGGTAGCAAGCTGTACTAAATTTCAGGTGAAATTAACAATCAAAAGGTTGAACTCACTTGAAGGGAAGAATTGAAAATTTAATTAAGCATTAACTCATCTTATAGATTTTTTTTTCCGGATGTCCCATTCATAACAGGTGTTGAACAAGGCTCTGCCGACGACCAGTCCTTCGCAGATGTTGAACGAGGGAGTCCGGCGAGAAATCTGGACACTTGGATCAGACACTATGAAGATGGTAAAGTGCATTCGTGCAGCAAAACAAGAGCTCCTAAGGGTTCCTCCCTTTTCCGTCTATTCTCATCCAGGCGAGTTGATGGTAGTACTCGAGTTGATGGTAGTAATTCGATGAGGAAAAAAACAACATTCTCGACTCCAACACGGGGATGGTAAAGTGCGGAGGAGTAAACTTCAAGTGATTTTTTTTTTTTTTTAGATGTTCATCTTTATCTTATTTCCCATCTCCGGCTCTTCCAGAGGAAGAAAAAAATAACGTGCTTCTAACGCTGCGAATCCAAGGCAAAAAGGGCTGAGCATGGCCTTGCATGACGATTTCAATCGTCCAGGCTCCAGAATTTTCGAAAATCACCAAATTTGGTGAATTAGTATGCAAATCTCGCCAAACACAAAACAGTGCTGCGAAAACTTAGTTTTTCCTTCTTCACACCAAAAAAAGTTCCACCCTCGCCACCCCCTTCGCCAACAAGGAGGGGTGAGGGAAAGAATGCGACAAACCTATCACTCCCCTGCCACGCAACCGGACGCAGTACATGACCTTGACGAGAAAAGTGCTCAAAACGGCGCTTATAGCAGAATAAATTTCTAGACACGAAATTCAACAATTTTAGCAATTAAATGGGCATAATTCTCCAACGGGGCGACGTACAGTCATGAAAGTAGGTTCATAAGAAGGGTAAATTTTTTCTCTTTAAGAGGTATAAATTTCAACCATGTGAATAAAAAGGAAGTATTTTTAAATTCCAAATATTACGCAGAAAGCAACCGATTTCCCATTGTCTCCTTTCCCGAAAGCTAATACTGTCGAACGCGTAACGTAAGAATGAGAACTCTGTTTAACTCGCATAAGAATAATTGATTCAATAACACAAGCAATACAATTCGTGAAGAAAAATTTAGAATAAGCATAAATTAATGCATATAATTTACTCACTCAATAATTAATTAACAAATAACTGCAATTAACTACACATTAATCCATAATTCTAAACTAACCAAAAATCACTACATAACACAAATATTTCAGAAGTTCTTAGTTACCAAATCATTCCAGAAAGTAAGTTAATCTGATTATTTGCTACTCATATGCTTAGAGATCACAACTTTGTAGCCTTGCTTTCACTACCAACTTTTGCTTGTTTTCGTCTGCAGCGTGAATTTTTGTTTCATGTCGCTTTCCGTTAGATCGGCTAACGTGCAGTAAAGGAGAGATTCCAGACTGACCTGACATTCTAGACTGACCTTGAAGTTTTGCTAGCTCATTAAAGTCATGTGCCCTCTATGTGTTAATTTTCTCATCTAGCTTGTTAAGGCTCCTTCTGAGGCCACATAAGCAACTCCATAACAAGTATTAGCATCAGAAAAGTATCCTTCAAAACAGCAACGGAGTTTATTAATATAAATATATCTAGAAACATAAAAATAGGAACTTTCGCAACATTGTAATTAGGAAAATGCAAAAGTTTCTTTATCAGCTGTTAATGTCAGAAGATGTCTTGATGCAGAAGTTGATTTATAAACGGTTCGTAACGTTTCCATGTTTTCGTGTACAAAAGAACTGGTTTCGACTATTCGATAACAATAACCGAATGATATAAACCAAGATGATATTAAGCGGCGTCTGTTGAGCATCGAAGATTAACTGAGGCTTATGTCAGTGGTCTCAAACTAGCTGACCTCGGGCCGCATGCGACAGACAAAAACATTACAATTATGTATTTGTTGCAAATATTTCAAGACTTTAATTATTTGATGTTCGAGTTTATATTCTTTCCATTTTCACTTAAACGAACATGATTTAATATCGCAGAAAATCTATAAATGGAGAGAATTATCAGTGTGATTCCATACAGATTTTATTCATTTTTATTCCTACTTTAAAAAAATTAATAAGCTTAGTTGCAAATTTTTGCGCTAAGATGAATAATCGTTTTATTTGAAACTACATTTATAAGTGAACACCTCTTTTTCAGAGCTGAAATTTGTAAGAAGAATTTATATATATTTATGACCATCAACCATTCGTGATGAAGACAGTAGTTTCCAGTAGTTTTCGGGCAACGCTACAAACTTTATCGAATCAAGCTGGAAAACATCGCAGACGAAAACATCACCAAGAAAGCAATGCTAGCAGAAAACATCGAATGAGAAAAGAAAGTAAGGAAAAAACATTGCAGTTCTGAAACATCGTACAACTTCAAAACATCATCGTCGAAAATAAAGCGCTTCAAAAACTTCGAACTTTAAAAACACTGTCGCCGAAAATATCGTCGTAAAAAGTAAAGCTCCTGCAAAACATCGCATGATGATAACATCGTACGCATATGTTTTCAGCCTATAAAATTTTCAAATCATATTTGCATAGTGATTTGTAAGCGCGAGTAAGAATGATGATGTATCTAGCTTCCTCTCTACATCTATATTTCCTGTTTTGGGATTCATTAATTTTTCCTTTTTTTATTTTGGATGAAAAAGCAAGAAGAAAATTTTTGCATTCGAAAGATGAAAACGAGCATAAAATTAATGCTACGTACTTAATGCTACATAGGAACAGAATTTCAAATTTTTGTATTTAACAATTAAAAGTCATTATTTAATTAATCCCTTTTATAGAGTTTTTACTGGCATTTGTTCATGAAAAATATAATCTAAAAAAATTAGAAAAGGGAAGATGAGAAATTGCATGAGATTACCTATATTAAAATTGTTTACGTAATTATCAGATTTTTAATCTGATATTCTTCGATTAAAAATTAAGCTTTCTTTAGTTTCAGTTCATGCGTCTTCTTAAATGTGTCATTAATCCTGTTATATACAGCCTCGTTTGGATGTTGATTTGTTAGTTATAATGAAACATGTCAGGAATCAGCTATATAATATTTCAGGACGGGATTTATATTTATTGGATTATTGGACAGAATATTAGGGCTATATGTTTAAGGGGTGGGAAACCTTTGTGGAGGAATTTCTCTGGATAATTCAAGCAGCAAGTTCGTTCGCTGGGTTAAACTACCAGTGTTTAGCGACTTTACCCTCGGCCACTGGTGGCCATTTCAGGAACAGCTTATTAACGGAAATTCATTCATTTTTACGACATTCATTGAGGAATTCATTGAAGGCTCAAATTTAAAATTAGATCTAGAAAATGTAACCTCAGAAGTTTTTCAAAAATAACATATAATTACAATGAATCCTCGTGGCTATTACCTTCCTAAGACGATCAATGTTCTTTTCCTGAGAACATAGATAAAGATAGGTATTAAATAATATCTCTCTAAGATGACAACATCCACGAAAGACTAAAGAGCTATGGTATAGTCAGAGGTCGTATGGATGGTCTATGGTCGCTAATGGGAAAGGAAGGCTTCATTTTTAACTCTGAGTGTGTGTAAAGAGATAATATTGTTTATTTAGGAGATAATAAACAACATACAATAGCATTTTGTTATTTCGACTTTTAAACTATCCTTACTGCTGTAATTTTATGCTCCGAAAATGCTTTTATATAAAAGGAATTGCAGTTCGGGTGATAAGAAAGCCACTTTATTCGATCAAGGAGATTGAACTTTCTCATTATACATATGATAAAAAAATCAAATTTCAGATTTTAGCTTAGACTGCTCAATATTCGTCGTACGGGAGTCAATTTCTTTTAATTTTACTTTTTCATCAAGAGTATAAAACTTTACCACATATACGTATACGAATCGGGAGATTGCATTAAAATTTGGATTTCGTTATTTGCCTAAGATTGTTTTTAATCTGACATTGCCAAATCATGAATAATTTGGTCACTTAAGACAGTTCTGTAACTGGAAGTACATTGACTAATACCAAGGATTGCGAAAATAAAAGCCGGGTAGGGACTTTTAATAGGGATAAGGGGGTGAGTGTATACATACATATAAATTCATATATATATATATATATATATATATATATATATATATATAGATAGATAGATAGATAGATAGATAGATATGCGTTAAGTCTTGCTGAGCAATATAAAAAAGCGGAACAGAAGTAGATGTATACGTATACAAAATTCCAAGGTTTTAATGCTAATCGTTTTCGAGCTATGTGAGATAAATACACACATATATATGTACGTACGTACAGATGTCACGAAAAAATTCATTTTTAATCCATTTAAAAATCCGTTTTGATAAGAAAGAATCCTGCATTCTATCCATATGAGACATCACGCAAAAATATCGTCCAAATGGATTCAGGAACAGACAAAATGGATATTTAAAATAGGATATGATACCTGAAGTATTTCGCAATTACAATACTTCCTTTATTTCGTACAAGGAAGTAATAAAATTTACCTAAATTTGAAATCTTAGAAAGATGAGAGTTAATACCAAAATTTCGGTCACTTTTAGAAGTAGTCGTCGTTTTGTTATAAAAGTCCAATCAATAGCTTAAAAATTTTCGAGTAAAAACATTTTCGAGTATCTTTTTAGTCTTTTGTCGATGTGGTCATCTTAGACAGATATTGTTTATTACGATCTCAGAAACACTGGCTGTCTTAAGATGATAGTTGCCAGCAGGATTCATTGTAATTATGCATTCTTCCTGAAAAAATATCGGCGTTTACATTTTGTAGGTCTAGTTTTAAATTTGAGCCTTCTCAATGAATATTTTAAAAATGAATGAATATATGTTAATAATCTATTCTTGAAATGGCAACCAGTGGCCGAAGGGTAAAGTCGATGAACACTGGCACTTTGGTTCAGAGAAGGAACACGCTGCTTGAGATTTTTGTGGTTTTTGTAATGCAAAATGTGTATAAGATGCAGTTCCTAAGGAAAGACCTCCACAAAGGCTTCCCTCACCTTGAGCGGATAGCCCTAATGTGCCTTCCAATAATGCAATAAATCCAAATCCAGAACTGAAATATTACGTAGCGTCCTCTTGATATGATTCATCATAACTAATGAATCAACATCCAAACGAGGCTGTGCATAAGAGAGTTAATGACGTTTTTAAGAAGACGAAGGAACTGAAACAAAACAAGACTTAATTTTTTGTCAAAACCTATCAGATTAATAATTTGATAATTACGTAAACAATTTTAGTACAGGTAATCTCATGCAATCACTCATCTTCGTTTTTCTAATTTTTTATGAAGAACTGCCAATATTACTTTATAAAAGTGATTAATTAAATAATGACTTTTAATAGTTAAGTACATAAATTTAAAATTCCATTAACTACGTAGAATTAATTGTCCGCTCATTTTCAGCTTTGGAATGCAAAAGTTTTCTTCTTTCTTCTTGCTTTTCAGGAAAAAAAATTAATAAATCCGAAAGTATGAAGTAAAGAGGTATAAATATTCATCATTCTTACTCGCGCTTACACATCATTTAGCGAATAGGCATTTATAACTTTTAAAGACTGAAACCATATGCCTGCGATGTTATCTTCATGCCATGATTTGCAGGTGCTTTATTTTTTACAACGATATTTTCGACATCTATGCTTTTAAAGTGGAAAGTTTTTTAAATACTTTATTTTCGAGGATGATGTTTTGTAGCACGATGTTTGAGAACTGCGATGTCTTTTCCTTGCTTTCTTTCCTCTCATGATGTTTTCTACGACGATGTTTTCGCCGCGGTGTTTTCGTCCGCGATATTTTTGCAGCATTGTTTTTGGCGGACACCGAAGTTTTCATTTTTTTTTAGTTTAAAGTAAAATAATTAATGATTAGTTAATTGATTTAGAATTATTTGAAGGAAAATCACTCCAATAATTTTATATTTGGGTGCCAATATATTTGAATTACAAGGAATAACGAACAAAAATGTCTTGCTGGTATCGAGGCTGAGCTTTGAGGTAGATAACAAATATAAATTTGAGTTTTTTTTTGCTTTATGACATTAGTGTCTGTTTTATATTTTGATAAATGTTTAGTAAGTGAAGTTAAAAGTTTATTTAATTTTTTTTTATTTTATTGAAAAAAAATTTCTCAGCTCAAATTCTAGCCCGCCAGCTTTTTTAGAGCATGCATGCAGGCCGCATGTAATTTGACTTTGAGACCGCTAGCTCCTGCTATATTTATAATTTTTATTCAGCAAGTCCAAACACTTGGCAGATACACTGCATATTGCGTTTGACCCTCCCATCAGCTAAAGATTAATAACTCTTTTTCTTAGGCAGATTGCGCAAGGCAGTGGCCGAAACAAGATTTGTCGTCGATC
>KK121563.1:269484-301278 GCA_000611955.2 Stegodyphus mimosarum | reverse complement strand
TCTTACCTTTCACGTAGACCATGACCGAGAACGGAATACCTTCAAGCTGCCGACGGAGAAGCTCCAAAAGAACAAAAAATGGCAAGTCGTGTTCACCATCGGAAAGTCGGAGAAAGGAAATCACCAGAAGGATAAGGATAACAGATTATAGACCTGCACCAAGAATGAAAGATATTTAAATTTTTGACGGAAAAGCTCTATAAGAGAAAAAGATATCGAGTCGTTCCCATCATCGAAAAGTCACAAAATCCAAGGTATCAGGCAAATAAGAATGATGGAACGTAAACCAGGACCTCAAAGCTGCC
This sequence comes from Stegodyphus mimosarum, assembly GCA_000611955.2. Classification (NCBI taxonomy): domain Eukaryota; kingdom Metazoa; phylum Arthropoda; class Arachnida; order Araneae; family Eresidae; genus Stegodyphus; species Stegodyphus mimosarum. The sequence continues at coordinate 300,973 of KK121563.1, read as the reverse complement.
AAAGAAGATGTAAAAGAATAAAAAATGCCAGCTTGGGGAACAGCGTGTCGGAAAGTTAAAACAAAACGCCTCCCCAGGCGGATAAGAAAAGCAGAATGTAGACTATGTTCTAGTCTAGCGTTATCGAGAATAAGTTTCGAGAACAAAAAATGGTAAAATGTTCTTTTTACCGCAAAATGGCTGAAATTAAGCCATGGGGAAAATAAAGACACTAGATTATGGACTATGACATAGAAGGAAAGGCTTTTACAACTGCCAAATCTACAGTTCCAAAGAAAAAACGAATCGCAGGAAACATGAAAGAAAGGAAACAATATGAACAGCAAAGGTAATAAAATAAAGAAACCACTTTTAAACGGCCGTTGGGAGAGCCAGGAAGAACAAAAAGTTGAAAGTCGTGCCATCAGACCGAAAAGGGAGGACGCCAGAAACACATGGAAACTAAAATATATTGTGCTCGAGAATGTAAAATAAAACATATTTTTCTACTTAGAGTTGTTTTGATTCGATCCATCTTTAATAGTAGGTAGCTAACTTTATTACAGAAAACCACAGTAGGGTGATTGGGTAGAATAGTGGTCTAGAATTCAAATCAGATATGGACAGAATGCACGGATTTGAAAGCATCTGACGGGTCTGAATTTTTTCAACAAAATGAAAACTGTTTTTAAGAGAATAATAAAAATGGTTTTAATCAAATTTTAAATTTCGCTCACGAAATTTTATCAAAAAATGCATAAACGATACAACTGAAGTAACACTGGAGTAAAAATCAAATTTATAAATTTTTCTACCTAAAATCTAAAGGTCGGTACCTGAAACTAATTTCTGTTGGCTACATTTTTAATTCTTTTAACAGCAACATTCAAGTGTTTAGGTATTGGTGTAAAGTAGATTTCATAATATGTACAAATAATCAAACTTCATAAACCATATGTTAGCGTGCCTGTAGCTGTATAGCAATGTAAACTGCGTAACTGTGCATCCAGTCAATCAACTTGACCTAATAAAATTGCATAACAGAAGTGGCGCCCAGTCTGGAAACTGGTTGATGGTGCTGATTGCCTAAACGAAGGGCCCGGGTTTGAATACCGGTGAAGGCATGGATATTTGTAACTGCATGTGTCTGTGAGGCACGAGGGCACTCAAAATGCACGTTGAGCTGAAAGTCCTCTCGAGAGGTTCGTAGTAAGGAGAGAGGGTCCTCTCCCGAAATGCCTTCGTTTAAAACTGGGTCGGAACGGAGCACAAAGTCGGACTATCACCTATATGGTGCTCAAGGCTCTGGCAATGACAGATAATCTTGTACTCCTTGCCACAATACTAATTCGCTGGCTCGTTCTGATTACATCAGACAAATAAGATTACTAATTAAAACAATATGCATCTGAAGTACTAACTCTACCGGAAACATTCAGTTGTCGGCTGGCGCACTAAATTGGCCATTGACAGACAATCTCGTACTCCTTGCCACAATATTAATTCGCTCGCTCGTTCTGATTACATCAGACAGATTAGATTACTAATAAATACAATATGCATCTGAGGTACTAACTCTATAAGAAACATAATAATACCGGAAACATTGAATTTTTGGCTGGCCTACTAAATTGGCATACGACAGATAATCTTGTGCTCCATGCCACAATATTAATTCGCTGGCTCGTTCTGATTACGTCATACAAATGAGATTATTAATAAAACGAATATGCGTCTGAAGTACTAACTTCACCGGAAACATAATAAAACCGAAAACATTGAGTTATCGCCTTGTAAGATTCTATTGTCTATCTGTTGTGTTGAATTTTGAGAAATAGTGATTTCGCCGAAGAAGAGTTAAAACTTCCCTTTATTAACCTCTTTAAATTATTTACGATGATTAAACTTGACGCTAATATACGACGCCTCAGCGTGGGCGGTAAATAGAATCAAACTTAAGAATTCAAGATATTCGCAAGTAGTAGAATTACATTACAGGGCTCATACAATCTTGTATCCTACAGCGTGTAGATGAGTCTAGTGGCAGAAACATTATAGCGATTAAGCCACGTCTAACCAGTAGTAACTGCTAAGCGAAAGCTTACGTATAAGCACGCACAGAAATTTCCCTGACTCTCTCTCTTTCTACTGGAACGTCGATACTTAAACGTTTTCTCCCACTGGTAGAATTTGCATTTCTTACGCGAGCTACCAAATTTAAATATTCTGGCACTGACAGTTAGGGGAATGAAGGCTTATAGGAAAGTAACTTAAAATTAAATTTAACTGGTTATTTAAAATAAATATAAATCCCTACAGGCTCACTAAACTGGCCAACGACAGACAATCTTGTACTTCTTTCCACATTAATTAATTCTCTGACTCATTCTGATTACATCAAAGAAATGAGATTACTAATAAACACTATATGTATCTGAAGTACTAACTCTGCCAGAAACATAATAATATCGAAAACATTTAGTTGTCGGCTGGCCCACTAAATTTACTGATTGAGCCGATGTCAGGGGTTGATCATACATACTGTCTAGCACAGCAGTCTCAAACTATTGGGTCGCATGGGGACCCCAGAAAAATTCTAAGCGACATTCTAATTAGGACATTCTAATTATTTGGTCGTTGCAAAGACTTCAAAATTTTAGTTATTTCAAATATGATTTTACATTAGGTTCCTTTCCATTTAAAAGAAACATGAGTAATGTAAGGATCCAATTAATTTTCAATGTGATATAAATCTCACTTAAAGACTTGAAGATATAGTTTTGATAAACTTTTTTTCGTACTTTAAAAAAAGTAGGTAGGATGAATTTCAAATTTTTGCGTTAAAGATAACTGATTGGCATTTTGCCGCAGTTAAAATTAATTAGAAATGAACCCGATTAGCCAATGAACATTTGCAATCCGTGATGAAGATAATTTGTAGTATTTTCTCTCCAAGGCTGCAAACATTTATCAGAATGGAAAAGACAAAGCGTCTCGTGCTGTTTGAAGAAATAAAGAAGTTTATAATTATTTACATAAAATATAAGTATTTTTATTTAAGGGTTTAAAAAAATCATAAATGAGAGAAAGAGACTGAATTATTATCATAGATTCTCAAATTTTATCCTACACCGTAAATTTTCTCAAAAAGCTTTGAAAGTTTTCATAATTTGTTTATTCTTAATTTAAATTAATGATCAAAGTAAATCATTAAAAAATTAAATATATTACAAAAATAATGAAAGAAATGTCAGTCTAAGATTTAATATTTAGCTGTCATTTTATTTGAATTGCAAATTGTAACGAACAAAAGACGTCTTACAGGTTCCAAATTTTAGATTTCATATAAAAGAAATAAAGCTAAATTTGAACTTTTTCACAATATTTTATCTGTTTTTATTGCTTGTGAATATTTAGTAAGCGAAATTTAAAATTTATTAAAAATACTTTTTTTGTTTATAAAACGTTTAATTTTTAAGACCGTTCATTCTCCCCCCCCCCGCATGCTCTTTGAGTTTAAGACAACCGGCCTAGCATTACAAGCATTCAATAACAATGCTCCAGTTTATTCATTTTGTCTCTTTCCCATTCAACAACAGTGGCGTCCATAAGCTCAGTTCGTAACTCTGTCTCTAAAACTAAATTATTTGCAATAAATAGCATAACTGAAATGCGTTTGAGGGTTGTTTTAAAATCGCATCAGGGGTCGCCAGTTTGTTGTAGAATATTTCCGCGAACTTTCTAAAGACATCAGGGAAGAAATGATTTCGCGAAGAATTTGGCAAAGCTTGTTGATTTGGCAAAGCTCAAGACAGGGAAGCAGTATCCTGTCGATCCTGAATTCCTGTCGTCATGAAATTCTCAACAACACATTACTCTCTTGAAATTCTGAACGTTATACTCAACGTAACGATAAAATTTGTCACCAGGGAATATCAGGTGAATTTTTGTCTACCTCTCGGTATTTAATTTGAACTAATTTTACAGTTTAAACTCGGCTGGACACAAAACTGAAATATCTGCAAATTTTTCTGGACGCAAAAATGAAATATCTATCTATCTGCGTGAGAAACGAACACTTATTTATAAAATACATAGCTGTAAGTTCAATTAAGGAAAAGTTGTTTTTTTTTCAGTGTCGGTCACTAGCCGTTATATGCTTTGGCCCACTACTAAGGCCGGAAGCGGTGGTCACTTTATTATGGAAGCAACGGTGGCATGGGTGTATCTCCTACGAAGGGATACACAACGTATAGGCATGACTTCTGTGGGAACAAACCTGGGCCCTTCGTTACGGCAATCAGATTTCCCGTCTGGGCGGCCCATTGCATAAAATCATAACATGAAATATGACAATGAAATGAATCAAGTCGATATGTAACAAAACACGGAAACAACAATAAAACGAAATAGACTCAAATATTTGCAAAAATTTACAACAATATTTTCATCAAAAGTAACATTTATATTTATACCGCCGAGACGACTTCCGACCGAAGAGTGAACCCCTCACGGAATTCGAACGTCATCCTAGCGAAGAGAATCATAAAATCTATCACAGAAAAGCTTAATAAACCGACGCAAGAGGTCGATCACGTCGGTCATAACTGGTCATTATCTGATGCTATGTTCAACTGATTCAGTTTTAAAAAACGTATTACAGTTCTTCATGTTATATAAGTATTGCAAAGAAGTATTTCATTGGATTACCACAGTAATACATATTACATATACAAGCAGATATAAATACATTAATGAATTTTACACGCACATCTATAAAAAAGCATTTAATGTTTGTAAGAATCAATCATATAATGAGAACAGACGCACAAAATAATCTCCACTGTCACTGACTGATTCAATCCTTGCGTACATAGGTACATCAGTAGGGGGTTAAGGGGCTTGCAGATCTGGGAGTTGCTCGGGCCCTAAATACATAAGGGTCTTTTTTTTGGTTAAAGAGCGATAACCAATCAATATATTTTTACAGTTATCTCATTCAATCCATTTTACTTAAAATTAACAAATCAAAAAAGGAGAGTGACATTTTTAATTTCGTTACATCCTCCTATCTACTTATTTTTTTTTATGTTGTGCTGAAACTTTCCGAAAACTGCCATCTGTAGTTACAAGCAATTTTGCAGTTGGAGGGTTGAGCCACAAAGAAAATGACTACAATTGATTAAATTTAATTTTTCGCTTTCCAAGGAATATCGGTTGGTTTCAGATATTTCAGAAATGGTCGCTTTGACAACAGTCGATGAGCCATTAAGCAATGAACCACCTTTCTCATTTTTTAATTAAATTCGACGTTACTATGATTAAAAGTCGTCAATGTATGTTGCAAATGATACTGCTGCCGTGTTTAGCATTTTAATTAACGCAAGGCGCTCTTGGATATCTGGAAACGTTACTTCAGTGTAAATCTAAGTGCGTGTCATTTACGGCTTAATCGAATGTTAATTACAATTCCAAAATTAATTTACTTTGCAAGAAAATACTTCTCAGTCAAATTTATACGTTTTTTCAATTTAGCTTCATTACTAAAACTCGAAAATATTTTCGGAGATTAATGTTTTCAGTTTGAATAAAATTAAATCTGGAATAAAAAATAAAATATTATACACAACGAAACATAAAAGGACAAATAATAAATGCTTTTGGGACTCCGGATATGTACTCAGAGGGACATGCCTTAAGACGGCTCTGCTTTTAAGTTCATTTATTGGTTAAATGTCAGGCAACTTTCATAAAAGTATCGTCACCTTTATGATGCTCGATTGTGTTTCGTGAACTATGGCTTTGATTTAAATTCTGATTAACTTGTTAAACAAGGAATAAATTTCCCGTATTACTATTATTAAAATAAAAGCAGCATATTACTATTAATATTTCAACCTCTGTATACTAAATTTGTTTAATAAATGCCGCTAATCCCCGAACCCCTCCCGAGGTGGGCGTAGCAAGCAGTTCGTAGATGATTCCATCAGTTGAACATAAAAGCTGAATGTCTTAAAGGCGGTGCAGCTGCTCATCTGATGGGAAATAAAATAAAATAATATTTCAACCAATAAAATTCTATTCTGATATTTTGAAATACAGCTGCAGAATCAGTAATTGTTCTTTCAAATACTATGCCAACAACTACAAGTAGATACTAGACTAGCACCTCTTGTAAACTAAACTGTTGTAAACTAAAACGTTTGTAACTAGTATTTTGCTTACCACAGGTAATTGAGGTATTGCTGAACTTAGCTAACTAGTAACTTTCCGCCCAAATTTTGAGAAACAATGCCTTGGAATAAGAGGCGGTTCGACGGTCTCTCACTCCCCTCTCCCGACAGCAAACGTCTGCAAGGATACCTGGCACAGCGTGCATATTGAGCGCCCCCATGTCGCACAGATACTATACGCCTACAGACATCTATGCCTTGACAGGAATTCGAACCTGGGCCCATCGGTACTGCAGTTAGTGGCTAATAAACAGGTTGGGTGACGTTGAGCATAGTAGCAAGACTGTACACAGAAAAGATTGTCCTTGAAAAATTGGGCAACTAAGACATGCCAACAACTTATTTTGATTCAAATTTTTCTGAATATATAACACAAATAATTTAATTAATAACATTTAAATCCACGTTTTTTAAAGATGTACAGCTTTAAACAGAATGTTTTCTGATTTATTGCACCACGAAAAAAGTTGTCAAGAGTATTAAAAAAGTATTGAAAAACATTATAGGAACTATAAAGTCCTTAATTCAATTAAGGTCAGCATTTAAAGACCACAACAAAAATCATAACTCAAGTAAGGAAGGAAACTTTCACATGATTGGAATAACTCAATGAATATGGCAGTTTTTTTGAAGTTGCATTTAAAAAATATAATAATCGAGAGCAAGGAAAAGTAAGTTATTTGTCACTTGACATTTGTGAGGAATTCATCAGTATCAGTAAGAAACATTTAAAAACATATATAACAAAAGAACTTTATCAGCAACTTAGATTCGACTTAGCACCTGATATCAACTGTAACTGTCCTACACTGCCAGGTGGTGATGTAAAAGAAAGGTTTCTACGCATCCTATTTCGAGTAACAGGTATTGTCAGCTTTAGAAAAATTAGGTATAAATACTAAACTTTGTAGAGGGCAAACATGTGACAGTGTAGGAAACCTATCAAGAAAATATTCAGGAACGCAATCAAGTGTGATATAAATACAACTCTGGTGCTAATCACTGTTTAAATTTAATGCGCAGTTTTTTGAAGAAATATTGTGAGCACAGACGTTCAGTATTTTAAATTTTAACAAAAATTATTTGCTTTTTAACGTAGGATTACGTTCCTCCATAGTGGTCTGATGGGAAAGCAAAAATTAACACACTATTTGAGGTGTGCGCGAATGCCTATATCTTAGAAACCATAAATGTTGCAATCAATCTAAATAGTACGTCATCAGATAGATGAAAGAGCACAATAACAAACACAAAAAAATTTAAATTTGGACAAGGGTATACGCAAAGTAAGGCGTCAAAAATAAAGAAATTTTTGTGACGTTAAAGCTCCGTGAGTATGTGCGACCGAGTGTGAGTAGCAAGGTCTTCCGGTAGACAGTCAGTGTGTTCGGATGGTGCTTGCTGTATTTCATTTTATTTCGCCAAAAATAATTAATAATGAATTCGAGAAGAGAAAACTTAAGGCGATCGAGGCAAAGAGAAGCAGATTGAAATAAACTTTACGACAATGTGCAACAAACAAAAGATGAATGAAAGAAATGTTTGCAAAAAGAACGTAACAGAGGACGCTATATACGTTACTTTTCATATCAATTTTATATAGGGTGATTTTTTTAACATATACAATCTCCCAGTGCTCCCTAGATGTGCAACACGGGGCTTACAGAAGTAAGTTAACTAAAACATTAAATGTTGCATGCATTAATAACACGAACAAAAGCAGAAAAACAGCAGTCTGGACTTCACGAAAAGTTCACTGGCCAAGTTACGGCGAACCTTTTTTAAGTCGTTCTGTAAGCAGAATCTAGGGTCATCAAAGGTAGGGCATGAGAAAATCAAATATTCCACATCTTGAGTTACTTTTTATAAACATTCATATAAATTGTTTGATCTTAGATTGAAGCGAAACAGGTAACATTTAAAAAAATGTGTCGATATGAAACAATATTCATGGCAATAAATTGAAGTACCATTTTAAAAAGCGAACATGCCTCAAAAATTAATTCTAACTTCTGAATGCAGGTCTGTCTTTCCCTTGCACTCAAGCCTTGCACAAAGTTGAGACTTTTAAGGAAAGAAAAGCCCTCCATTCATACATCAAAGGTTTATTCTCCAGGATGGGAAAAGAATTTATGAAAGCGGGTAAAATTTGTATTCCTCAAAGTACTTAAAGTCATAACCTGATCTTGTACGTTCCACGAGAGTGACTTTCTATAACAGAACTCTTGTAGCCTCTCTGAAAGATGTAACCGAACGGGGGGATCACTGCTGTCACTTATACATAGAAGTCTTACTTTTATCCTCACGTTGTTACCGAATCGTATTCAGCAATAATTTCTGCTTGACGGCTAGAAATATATTGACAGAGCATCGCGATCAGAAAGTCTTCAACTCTTCCCTCTTTATTTTCAGAGCTACACATTTCCGCTAAAATTTCCTTTCATATTCTCATATTTCTAGAATTCTCACTATTCTCCTTTGTGGAGCTTTAATCATTTTATCTTTTTTCCTTTGTGTGCTGCTAAAAAAAAGTGACACCTGTCATTCCTTGGAATAGTACATTATACGTATAATCAGGGCTTAAACTCGGACGGAGATCGACTAAGTTGCTTCTTAACTTCTAAGTGGAATTGTAATTCCTGCCGATGTCCCAAATAAGATGAGGTGTAATGTTTTTTTGTTCCTATTTAACCGTTTAAAATTAATTTAATAATTTATTACTCTTTATCTCTTTACGCTTCTTTTAATTTAAATTTAATTATTTAATTCTTTTAATTTTAAGCTATTTTATTTATTTTTTTTAATTCGTTCCTCATTGTCTTCCATAGGGTTCCGGCGCTTCTAATTTTAGAAACTAAGCCCTAATCTAAGGACTTGCGGAACTTAATATTGAAAAACACCTTTCACTGAAAAGTGGTATATGCGAAATGCATTCAGTTTTTTTATTTTGTTTTATCAAATCCTGTAACTGTTGCTACTGTACAAAGATCGTTTCCAAAGCTAAAAATTCTCAAAGATTACAGCAGAAATAAGTCTGGTCACGAAAAAAAGATGAAATTTTTTTCTTGCTATCGAGCTGAAAAGGCAAGTAAAATGACCTAAAAAATATAATAAATTCTTTTGCCTCAAAAGTGAGCAAAAGACCTCTCTTTGATTATATATTTGTTACTGGGGATGTAACTTGATAGCGTAAAAAATTTCTAGCTACACCACTATTTCTAACTCAGGGTTTTGTGGACAATGTTTAGAGGTTTTCCAAAATAGCATGTTAAGCATATGAAAATAGGTTACTAATTAGATAATGTGCATTTTTCGTTTCAAATGCCATAGATAAAATGTTTGAAGAAAATTTCTTTACAATTCGGGGCTGCAAGAAAGAACCGCTATTATTGCATGGTGCTGCCATCTGTTAACCATCGTAAGAACTAGACAACTGAACCCCAAATGGATGTTTGACAATGTTTCCGTTTACAGTGAAGTAACAGTTTCGGATGAATTTAGTCTATTGTAGAAACTGTCGCCTTAGAATAAGCTGGCATAAATAATCATGTTTATGTTCTGAAAAACACTAGTCAAGTAATTTACAGAGAGGTGATCATCACAAAGGGATTCACAATATTTAGCAGTAAATTGCTTTGAATTTGCAAGAGTACGAGGACTATATGTCTAAGGGAACAGATGTCCCCGTGGAAGACGTTCTGAGTGAAACTGTCTCATATTCACCTTACACGTGAGGAGAAAACACAAAAATTGCCATGCAGTGAGTCCGTTCATCCGTTTGGAACATAGGCTCAAACACAGGTATTTCTATCCTTCCAGAAAGAAAAGCATACTTTCACATCTTTCTCTCTGAACAGAGGAAGATAGTTTTCGAGATCAAGGGCTTGGAAGTATTCTCATATGATGATCGCTATTAATTGTAATGTGGTACATGAAAAAACAGGCAAAATGCATTCTGGTCAGTATCATTTTAAATGAGTCTGAAAGCCTGAGTTTGTGATCCATTAAAATAGCAAAAGCTTTGAAATGCCACTCATCCGGGCATGAATTCCGTACCAATTAGTTCTTTATGCTTGTCCATTTTCAGCATGGATATTTAGAATGCAAAATTCTTTATACATATTAAAAAACTGTCAAACTTATCAGATTTTATATTAAGCTCAAAGGTGCTCTTTTTTAACGTTTTGCGTGTTACCTTTATTTATTAAATATCATTACCTTTGCACGTAAACCACATAAAATTCAACAGCAATATCGCCAAATAATTTTAAAGAACAGCATATCTTTAGAATTCCCGATACACAGTCTCGCGAGCTGGAGATAAAAAAGTTCTTTTTTCCTACAGTGTTGCCATTGCTCGCTTCGAAATCGTTGAGTTTGTTAAACAAAAATTCGTTAAAAGTTCACAAAATATGAAATAGACAATAAAATAAATTCAAAATTCGGGATTTCGAGTGCCCATGTTCGATTGGAGGACTACGTTATTCAAAATTTGATGGCTTTAGGAGCCCTTGTTTTTTCAAAATGCGAAAAACGTTTATGCATTCATGCAGATTCTTCATTATCTAGTTTCTTTAAATATAATACATGGCGATAACATTTGGTAGCAACGATTTGAAAAGTGAAGCAACTCAGAAAGTGAAACGACGCAAAAGGCCGTTTTGAAACTATAGCCCTTTGGGTCTAACGCCCTTTGGGCTAAAAAAGTAGAATGCCTCTTCAGCTGATTAAATGCTTTGAGAGTAAGAGGTGATTATTTTCTGCAATATGGAGCAATATCTCCATTGAATCAAGATTTGGAGAATACCTTCAAGGATATGTTGAGCGGTAATATTTTTTAATTAATTACTTTTGTTTCTATTTACTTCTACATTTGCAGTGCTAATCTAGCGACTTTGAAAAACACTGAAATTTCTTGGATTTACGCACCATCTTTTAAGAAACGACTGACAGCTGTTGCAAATTAAAATATCTAAATTAGTAGAAAGAAGATAATTAGAAAATTCCATTAAAAATAGGATTTTTCTGCTTGGGAGAAATAAATAAAAAACCTATACTGTTATTTAAAATTTTTATAGTTGACAAAACATTCTTGTGAACCTTCAAGAACATGTCTGAAGGAAATGTAACTGAGTTTTATTTGAAACATAAATTCCTTTTCGATAAAAACTGCCGAATTGTTCAAACGACTATTTTTTTTTCATTGGAAGAACCCCTGTTAGTCAACGCAGAAGTTTATGAAAAAAATCTCTATATAAAAACTTGGCAGTTGTCTTACAAATTCCGATAATTTCTCACTAATGTTGTGAATTAACATCACACAGATTCTATGCGAAATTTATTGTTATATTCCGTTTAAGGTCAGGAAATTATTTTATGGTGAATATCAGGCGGGAGATCAATCCAGATAAGATACCAAGCGATATAAATTACATGCATTCGAAACTCACCGCTTTGCCGAAAAAGACAATGCAGTTTTATTTAAAATGAAATATGTGTAGCTCAAATTTAGGTGAAGTCTTTAGCCATTAGTATCAGTTATTAGTATTTAGTAGTCATTTGTATTTACTAGTCACATTCATTAATATTAGTATAATACATTAAAAGAGAAAGTTTTGATTGTCTTCTGTTAAGTGTTAACCGCATAAAAATTAAGAGTTGTAATATTTCCAACCAAATTATGCAGAATGAGCCTGTAGTGGTTTAAGTCAATTTTAAGGTACAGAACATATTTTTGTAAAAATGGCAAAATCTAACTTTTTATATGGTATCCCCAGTTCTGCTGTGATAATTAGTAAAAGTTTATACTTATTCCTAAGAAATGAAATATCAAATGCTTGACGTCCACAAACAATAAAACACAAAAAGTATAATCAAACGTACAAACTCTGATCGAGGTATTTAATTTCAAAATTTCAGATGATGCCTTCTGGAAATAAAATGATTGCTCACGAGCTGAAGAGCAAAGTATATAAACTTAAATATAATAAAAATGGAACACTAGTTTAGGTAATTTATCTTAAAGTGATTAAGTGATAAGCACTGAAAGGCAGACTGCCGTGAAGTCACAAACTTTCGAACAAACCTTATCCGCAGTCTTTTAAAGGAATCTTATTCTAGGAAACACTGGCAGGCAAAGGCTTCAGGTTTTGGCACATAGTCAACTAACAATATTATTCGAATAAGTTAAAAATATTGCTAGGTCAAAGAATGTTTTTTTGCATGATTATCAGATTACGGTCCTAAAGTAATCAAACTGCATGTGAATATCTGATTTTAGTATATATAACATGCCTCCCAGCCGGTATAGTGGTTAGGGACCATGGCTGCCGTAGCGATGTGCCCGGGCTCGAATCCCCAAGACGACAGGCCTGTAACTGTCCGTCCCTTCGTAGGAGGTAAAGCCAACCACCTGTTAGGTGCTTCCTTAGTGAAATGACAACCACTTTCCGCCTTTGTAGTGGCGCAAGGCTAATAGCTATTAAATAAAGCGTCAAGCCATTAAAAATATCTAGTTAGCATTTACTTTTCATTCAGAAATTCATCAACTTTATCTGCAGCTTGCTCTCAGTCATTAAATGTCAAATTAAAATAGATATTAAATGCTATGATCCATTTCACATGTTATGGTATGTAGCCATGATCGCAGTTTAGCAATCACATCTTTAGGCAGAGAAAGTATTTTGCAAAATATTTTTTACTGTTACGAAATGCCCAGCAGCGGTAAGATAGCTTCCCCGCAAGGCGGATTTAGGGTTACCATAAAATGACAAGGAGAGGCCGAGTTGCCAGAAAGGACGCGAAATTGCCCATTTGGCAACAAAATTGGAGATATGCCATAGAAGGATGGAGAATCTTCTAGAACGAATTCTTACAGGTTTGGCACAGAATGTTCTCGAAGGCAGGCCAAAAGCTATATAAACCCTGCCTGTAGGAAGAGTACCAATCTATCGCGTTGATCGTCAGTCCAGTGTCGAGTGAGTCGTCGAGTGTGCATCGTAGTGGTGAATCGCGAGACAGTAAGGCTTCAAGAAGAGGGATTTGTATTTTGACCCTGAATTCTAATTTGACTCTATGCATGCTGTTAAATAAGCTTTCCACCTTTGCATTTGATTTGACAGTGGCGATATATTACTAGCAAATCCTGTAATATTCCGCAAAGGATTTCCTCCAATAGCAACTTTATAATCAAATATTACTTTTGAAAAGGCGTTTTCAATATTAATCAGCTACTTGTCCAGGATACTGTTGCACTTGGTTTTAATACTAGCTTTTTTTCCTTTATTAAAATGCATTGATTCTAAAAGAGAATACGATGCATTTTTATTTGTTTTAAAATATTTTTGCTGATAAACATTTAACACTTTTCAGTAAACATATTTCCTAGTAAACGCTGTTTATGATACTCTTTATAAAACACAAATAAATAAATAGCGTAATGTTTAGCTAGTATCTGTCTCTAAGTTAGCAGATATAGCATTTCGATTTTCATTTCTGCTATTTTCCATTTAATTCTGTATCCTGGATTGGGAAATGATAGAAACATTCTCCAGCATGGACGTTAGGATCTAAAACGTCAACTCCACTCTTAGCAATACTAGCATTTGAGCAAACAGGTCTTACAGATTTGAAAGACTACAAAAATTTGTTATTCTTCGGGATAAATGGAACATTTTTATTCAACTTAAAATGTTGCCGAAAATATTGTCCTTTTGACAAAGATAAAATTAGCATCGTTAAAAAAAAAGGGACAGATCGTTAACTAAACCCATTTTAACTTTGTTATTTGTCTTGTGTTTCAACACAAACGTTGAATCAAAATGTGAAAGTTTATATTAAACATTTAACAGTTCTATACCAATTCGTCAAACGGGTTCTAAGGAAATAAAATATCTATCACGAAGTCATTTACATGAAAATTTTTCTATATTGCTCTGCAAACGGTGGTGCTTCCTGAGTTAACCACTCCCTTTTGTGTACTGGGAAAATAAAAATTCAGACTATGTAATAAACCCAATAAGGGAATATAAAAGATACAAATTCAAGAATTCAGACACATATACGCCCTCTTAAAGGTATAAAATTTTTAATATCAATTTGCAATTGATGCTCGCTATTCATCAGAAAAACAATATTAATAATCAAGATCGGTTCTTGCTCATTTGAAGGCTTTGTAGAAAAGGAAAATTGCGATTTTATTTGTACAGCAGACAATGCAGAAAAATCTTACAAACCCTCAAAAAAAGGCTTCGGAGGAATATACTAAATATTAGCTATTTTTTATTTTCAGACAGAAAGTGTTAGCATATATATCTGATAGATATACTTAGCAGGATCCAAAAAAGGATTTTAAGCATCACTATTTGAAATATAATTATTGTGAAGGAAGTACTTTATCCCCAGATTGCAAGCAGATGGCACTAGTTGTCTAGAAGCAGTTGTGCAAGCAGGTAGAGTAAATACACAGACACGTCAGAGAGATTGAAATGGCAAGAGGTTTAGAAAAGTGGTCTCGTTTGAATGAGGGAGCCATGATTCGTTGTTCTGATTTAATACCTTCAGAGTGGCCATACCGCTACTGCTGATCGTTATTCTGCCACTTAGACAAGGTTACATGAAGCCATCCTACGCAAGGCATGTCAACATGCCAGGGGGCGTTCTCGTGATGGTGTCATTCATCTGCGTGGTTCGCCAAATTCAAGAACTACTGCAAAAGTGGAAAGTCTGGAGTCACCCCCATATAGCCAAGGTTTAGCACCCAATGACAAATTTCCTTTTCCGAAATTGAACGAACACTTATCTGGAATGAAGTTCTTTTCAGGCAGTGACGTGAAGACAGTCACAGGGAACTGGCTCAATGGACATGAAAGTGATTTCTACCAAGCCGGGTTAAACAAGTTGGTCCTGCATTCAGATATATGCCTAAACAGCCTAAACAAAATGATAGCCAAGTATGCCTCTTAATTCTCTTTTGTATTTTACGTCTATTCTTAATAAGTTATTCTTTACTAACCTTGTAACCTTTGTTTTAAATCCACACTCGTACATATTACTACTTAGAAAGCTTTTTATTTATAAAGGCCCCATTATGCTAAAGTAGGATATAAGGTATTTAATGTTAATTAAATAGTTATTATGATTTGAGATTAACGTAATTTCTACTATCCGTAGTCCTCATCAGAACACAAATTACCATATTTCATACCGTAGTTACCATTACCATAGATTCATAGTTATTTTGTGTATTTGAGCTTAGGGCTTACGTGTTTAGGGTTAGATCTTAAGGCAACATCGTCTTTCTATTAAGTGTTCATTCCAACCCTGTTATAAACTTAGTCAGAGCTAATATTAATTGTCTTGAGACGGCTTAAGCAATTTATTTAGTGTTATAGTCTTAGACTACGTTACCTGCATTTGGATTTTAGGTTATCTTATGTTAATTTAAATTGCCGCAACTAGCTGGGATTTGTCTGTAGCACAATCACAAACAGTGCTTTTCTGTTCATTTAACAGTTAAGTAAAAAGTCTTCTTAAGTCTTAGTGATGTGAAACTTCTCAAGTCTTGTTGATCTGTTTCAGACTCCCATAGACTCCGAGGAGTCGAGAGATCCCCCGAGACTTCCCCGGATCCCCCTAGAGGATCCGGGGAAGATCCTAGATCTCCCCTTCCTCGGGGTATCGGATGCCCCGAGACTTCCCACTCGGAGGGGTCGAGTGGGAAGGCAATTCCGGGCGTTTTGGCTAGGACCTGTTCTTAGACAGACTCGGCTCCTGGGATACGTAGATTGTGACGCGTTACATGGTTTGATTTCGAACGTTGTCCTTAGAGATTTTGGTTCCCTTTAGGCAGCACTGGGGGATAGTCTTCGCCCTTAACTCGTTACCTTTGTAGGTGACTGCTAGAAAGAAGTTTTTGTTATACCCAATATTACAAGTTGTATATATGCATTACACTTAGATGAAAGCTTCATATAATAAAAGGACTTCCTATAACTCTTTAGAATACTTATACTAATGTCTTTGAGTAAATTTAAAACATCTTTAGCTATGAAATCAGTCTTTCAGTTCCATAAATTCCATTATGTCCACGCATAAAAACAAAACGAATATCAATTTCCCTGCTTCTAAGTAAACTGAATAATAAGCGAGTTTCCATTACTAGTTTGTCGCTGCTGGTGGTACTATTCGAAACGTGAAGGGAAAAAAGATAATCAGAACATAAAAGGTACATGTAGTCCCATTATCCATGATCCGCTTGACGGCAAGATAAATATAGAAAAGTTCTGATAGAGAAACTGTACATTCATTTTAAATACGGTGCTTAAAGTATGAGCGAAGTTGTAGTGTCACCTCAATGGTGCTCAAGGCTCTTGCCAAAGACAAGTGCAGTTTTTCTGTCCTGGCTGCGATGGATTTTGAGGGCTTGGTATGATATCACTGTCAGACAACTGCAATAAGTCACAACACAACATACGAAAACACTTTTAAGCCGTCTCTTCATAAATGCAGAAATATATGGCCTCTATAACAGCTGGATGAGGAATATCAAGGAAAGGTACATATCCATTTATGCAATCATTGAAAATATCAGTTGATATTGACTCGAAAGCATTATTCCTCATTTTTGAAGTCAATAGACGGAACTCCTGAAAGAACAAAAGAAGCATCATATCTTAATGCTCTATGAACACATAATGCGAAGAATTCTCTGTTGAGTCTTCTTCAGGTTTCTTTTGTTATTCATAGCTTATTCCACTTACTTGACTTCATAGCTTACTCCAGAGTTCAGCCTATTGATTTCGAAAAGTACATTTGACAATTATTCACCAAATTGATTCTTCATCGAATTCTTCACCGACCATTAATAACGTTTCACATTTATTTCAAAGACATTGAATGTACTTTTCCCATACCAATTTTCTGTAGAGTTTGACACCACGGTACGTACAAAACTCTACAAATTCCGAAGTCAACCCTCCGAGGACCAAAAGTAAAATATTTTGTGCATTAGAATTTCTCAGAAAAATCACTGATTTACTTTTTGAAAGAAAGTAAGCTTGAGAGCTCGAAATCTCACGATTTTAATTTTGGACTTTCTTCCTGAAATAAGTCTTCAGCCTTTTCATCACCAGCTGATGCTCCACATCTGTCTATATATTTAAAAATATATGTATATGTATTTTAGACACATAGAATTCTTTTTTATTTCTTCTCCTTTAGGTTTTCCTCGCTGGAGCAGATGATGAACTTTTCATGTGAATGGTCGACCTGGCATTATCTGACACAGCCGGACACGTCGCCCTGTGATATTCTCGGCCATATGTAAACGACTAGAATATACTTAAAAGTTAAGTCGTCCTGAAATGTAGTTTTCAAACAACTACAAATGGAATTTAAACTGTTATTTACTATCATGTTCCAAAGAGTAAGGACAGACACACAGCCTTCAGGAACAAATGTTTCCAGAGTCGTTACTTTCAGACCCAAGAAAAAGCTTAGCGCCCTACCATTTAAAAAGATTTTTAGCCTGTTACAGATATATTTCTGAACACCAGCACTATTTAGAATTTTTAAGATCGATGACCAAGCATTACTGAAAGCACCTTTGATATCTAGAAAAATAAGAACTGTGATAAACTTCATTTGCTTTCCATACTGCAAGATGTTACGAAGACTACGAAGAACATCTTCAGTGGACATCCGAGGAGTAGATCCAAACTGAGAATCAAGAAATAAAAATGTTTCCATCTTAGTAACCAATTTATTGTGTTAACAAAGAGAGCTTGAAGTCATTTCCCCAAAGCAGGCAATAGACTAATGTATTTAATGATGTCAAGCTACAGATTCCTTGCACAGATCAAAACAACTTCGGCTCTCTTCCATTGTGTTGGACAGAATCCTGATGATAAAGAAATGTTGAAAAGTATGCCGAAAATGTGTCGTTCATATGTGTGCTGCATAATTTCATTAGAGAGAGAGTTTCGCCCAGATGAGTTTTTCATTTTTAGATTTTTAATATTGTTAACTCACGAAGTAGAAAAATAGCAGTCAGTACAAAAAATTTAAAGCTCCTTGGACTCATTACGCATATCTCTATGAGAATTCTTATGATCACACATGTTATCACTTGGAAAACTCTTTGTCTTAATAGCAGAAACAGTGCCACTCAATTACGAAGTAATGCTATTCCATAAATTGGCATTAACCCGTATATATTTTCTTCAACCATTAGAACATTAATAGTCGCGCAAAAAATATTCAACGTGTTAAGCTTGGATTCTGCTAATTTGAACCTTAGAATTACGTCGCAGGTCAAAATATTAAATTTCTCTTATTTTTATTCATTGGAATTCATAATATGGCTCAATTAAAAATCACTCTAGAAAGGCTGTTTACAGTACATTCTAATGTAATCCAATCACCTCAAACTGTCAAGAAGAATATTCAAGTCATGCATCTCTCTCTCTTACAAAATTCTATAAATAATTTAAATTAAAAGTACTCGAATAAGAAGATATATTCGAAAGTTGTAAGGCAAGCTCAAAAATGATTATTTTTTGACCAGAAAGAGAGTCTTCCTCAGAGACATTCCAGCCTTTAGTGTGTGGGAGCAATCCAAAGGTATAACAAAATATAAGGTCAATGTAACTCGAGCCTTGCCGATTGTCACTAAGTTTATTATATTTAATTTAGAAAGAGCCATATTTTATTGCAAAAAATTTCATCAGATAGTTTATTCCGAGAAAATTCCTGATTATTTTCTATAAAAAATAAAACAACTAAGCTTACCAATGGAAAGGTTAGAATCTCGCGAAGAACATCCTCTCTTGATGAGGTATGAATTAAGGAAACTATGATTCGTACAAGAGTTGTAATTTCCTATTCGCGATTTGATTATCGATGAACTACTATTGTGGAAAGAAATTAATACTGTTTTTAAATGAACGGAATGATACTCTAAATCTGTTTGAAAAGTAATTCCTGCAATTAGGAAATTAAGTTAAATTTTAAACAAAATAATGCCCTTGAAAACAGAACGCCCTGAATATGCCTTTAAGGAATTAGATCAATCTGTTTTAAAATAAATTAACTACTTAGAAAGGAGCGTGCTTAACAGGAATCAAAATCTTCTAACAGAAATCAAAATGGTGTCAATCCTGATTATAAAATATGCTTTGGGAATACATACATTTCGCTCAGGCATTTATATTTTGTAAAGTTTCGTACTATTGCTCTGAATAGTATCTCTATCCATAAATACATAACCTTCTGTTCCAACTAGATTTTTATTGCTTACCTCTTTTCGAGTTTTATTAATTGTACTGAATTTTATGGGTTACTTGAAAATTGGGCCTTGCTGAGTCGCAGACGTTAACTAAATTTGTAGATATATTAGGATTTATTTGGAAGCAGCAGAGATGAAAAATGAGCAATACCCTCGCCGGGACTCAAACCACAGACCTCTCGAATACGCACCGAACGTGCTGACCGCTACACCACGAAGTTATGCGAAGATGGTGGGAGAAATAGCTTATAAATTGACTATATCGAAAGTTACAGACCAATCAGGATAGAGTTTCGAGCTATCTCTGCAACTACCGTGGGCATTTACGAATAATTGCGGCTACATGTTGAAAATTTCAACTTCAGGCCAGAATCTGCAAAACCTTTTCTAAATTCATCCGATGTCATAGAATAATTATTGTTAAATTTAAAGAGAGTTTTAAAATAAAAAAAATTCAAGCTGTTTAGTTTTAAATTTGTACTTTTAAACTTTTCTTAATGATTTGCTGAAGACAGATGAGGCATAATATTTTAATGGTTCATAAAAAATGTAAATAAATTTTCAAAAATTTTAGCACTAAATGAGCTTCTATTCCTTAATGGCCTGTTAAAAACTATGAAGAAAAATGGTTGTAGAGTATGAAATTAAATAGGTTACGCGAGCCGAGGGCTACATTTAAACATTTGTTAATGTGTCGAAAATCACGTCTTATAACAGCAAAACTGCTTTGAAGCGTTTCGATTTGTTTAACTGGAGCAAATCCCAAATGGCAGAAAATGTTAAGTTGTTTGCGCAAATGGTATTGGTAATTCAATTCTCGTACACAAACCATAAGCTCTTCGAACTTCAATGTTAGGGAAACGCCCAGTATGCGTTCCGAATTTAGATAGGTTAAGCAATTAATTGGTTTAATGTCGAAGTACTGCAATAACTTTAGCTATATAAAAATAAAGCTTCGAATTTCAAAACTGCATTGTCCGACTGCACTTACATGCGGGATGTTATCAAAGAACTGGAACTGGAAATTCGCAGTTTCGATATAAAATCCCACTTGAATCAATCGAAACAAAATTTCGCTCAAACAACCAAAAAATCTGTAAAGAGAAGAAAGGAAACCTGGGACACCTAGGAATATTTGAGTATATATATTGCGGAAATTGTTAAATACAATACTTATTTCAACAATGCGTCGTCACTGCACGCAGGTAAAAGTATTCAAGTCACCTCAAGCAGATGGCATGTTCTTTGGAATGGTAAGTGTATATTCTTTGTCGCCAATTTTCAGGACAATTTTGCTTCTCCTAAGGACGTTTACTGAACTGATATTGCCATAAAAATTGCAGTTTTTATTTTTCTGATACAGAGATATACAGAGTTTTTATTTTTCTGATACTCGATTTTGTAAACTCGCACAATCGCAAAAAAATCGTTTGTAATATCTGTAGAGATTATTTGGTACTTACGTATTAACGCAACCACCTTAGTAGAAATCTCCGTATTTTCACAACGTGCCAAACTCTGGCAACCATAATCATAACTATCCTTCTGGCAACCATACTCATAATAATCAAGCAAAGCTGCCATTTTCGAATGAGCTCTTTTTCTTTGTATTCCGAGTTCTATCGGTAATTATAAATAAATTGCGATATTTTTTTGCTTTCAGCTTAGTTTTAAAATATGAGCTTATGGAATTTGCCAGCAATAGAATAAACTGCGGTAAAATTTCAACAGGACTGCAAAATTTTGCTTTATTTTTTTAAAGGAAACAACTAAGAAATGTGTTTCCTCGATAGCCGCCGTTGCCGAGGATTGCACGAAGCCGTGTTCCCCCAGTTCTCTATTTTTCCTTTCTTTTTTTTAAGGGAAAACAGATCACTGTGTACTTTGGAAAAAGAACAGTGCAAAAAATATTGCAGAAAGATTTAAAGGAGAATGCACCTGTTTTTTAATTCATCATGTAATCTTCATTTAATAACTCAAATTTGCATTTTAAATTGTTAAAGTATGCTTTCTTTTCATACTTTGATAATGCTTACCGAGTTACGATAAATATGGATAGTCTAGGAATCTTTCTAAAAAAAAAAAAGCTCGGAAACCACCAACTTGCACCCGATAAGTAACTTATACCGTTTCATCTTTAAAAATTCAAAAAATCGCCAAACTGCGCCAAGCTGGTTGCATTAATACGTAAGTACCGATTATTTTTAGTTTCTAAAAAAATATTTTAATTTTTGAACATGCTCTCTATTTTCGTTTTCCACCTATTATTCCCTACCAGAATGAGTTTTTAATATCTCGTTGCATGTAAATGAAGTAGAAAGAGTATTTAAAGAAAGGTTTCGTTTACTTCAGCAGAACAGCTTAGGATTGTTTAATGCCCATGTTTGCCGTGAGGCTACTTCGATGTTTAAAGCTAAATGCGCTCGGCCGTTATTTTACATGCCTGCTGATATTCGGCGGTTCATTTAATTAAAGTTTAATTTAAGGGCTAATTTTGCCGGTTAGTTTAATATTAACTATGTTAGATAATTTTGGACAGCAGCTTCGGTTAAGTTCAGTTTAGTTTGGTATTAGATTAGTTTCTTATTTTCTTATCTTGAGTTAAATTCCTTTTCTGTAAGTCCGAGAAAGGGGCCATCAGTGTTCTTAGTTTGAGATAATAAAGAGTGAGTTTAAGCCTTCTCTGGACGTTCCATTTACAAACTTGGACTCAGCGATAAGTCGCTACATAGTTCAAGAAGGTTTCTACTAAGTTAAGCATAGACAAAGTAATCAGAATCATTACAAATCGAAAGTTCAAAAGTAGGAACATTTAAAAAGAACTATAAGTATTTTTTGAAACAACGTCATAGCTGATAAAACTTAAGATCATACTGACCATGTTTTTTGCTGCTGTTGAATATAGAAGATTGTTTGGACCTTAGTTAAATTGAAAGAAAGCCTATAGAGTTCTAGAAAAATATTTTATCAGAAGAATTAATGGAGTTTATAGTAAACTATATGTATCTAAGTCTGATCGATAATTATCTGCTAGGTTTATCTGTCGACGGTATCTGAAAAGACAGTATGCTAGAATCTTTTACAAAAGAAATTATTTGATACGTATAGTTCACACTTGGTAATTCCCATGCGGCTAGTACTACTTTGTTTATTTCTAAATCTGGGCAAACTACTCGCGTGGTGTAACTTGAGCTATTCAGACGATAACATAAGTCGTATAGAAAAGTTATATAAGGCAAAGTGTGTAAAAACCGAACTGGAATTTGATGTGAATTTATGGAGTAATGAACTTTGAGTAATATACTCCCTGTAATATTTTATTACACTTCGTAGAATCTAAGAATTATAACTGGCGAGATTTTCAAAGCCTGACAATTAAGAGATATTCAAATAAGAATGTTTGAAGTTCATATTTACAGTTATATCAGGCTTTTGTTTGGAATGAGCAAGATTTGAAATGTTTTCATTAACATATGTTGTCACAAAAGTATGATTTTTCCCCTAGACTCAAAATCTGCTTTCAGTTAATCCTAATAGAATGATTTTCCTTAAATAATATTAATGACAGCTTTAACATGATTCCAACAGAATAATATTCTAATAAAAGTTACGGAAACATGATACCACTGGAATGATAGTAGTAGTTTTACTTGGTAACAATAGAATGGCAACATTTAATACATCTAACGACTATGTTCACAAGCTGCCAAATTAAAAAAACCTATAGAATTTAGTTAAAAAAAATCTCAAAGCTTTCTCTTAGATTTCATAATTACGTCCAAAAGGGCGTTTTTTTTTAACATTTTGTACGTTACCTTTATTTATTAAATATCATTTTCTTTGTACTTAAAACACATAAAATTCAATTCAACAGTAATATCTCAAAAATAATTTAAAAAGAGCATACCTTTAGAATTTTCGATACACAGTCTCGCGCATTGGAGATAAAAACGTTTTATTCCGTACGGTGTTCCCAATGTTCGATTTTAAAACAATGAGTTTCTTAGTCAAAAATTCATTAAAGTTTTACAATCTGTGAAATATAAAATTCAAAATTCATAATTCGGGGTTCCAGATGCCAATTTTCAGGTTGACGACTACGTTATTCAAAATTTGACGGCCCTTGGTAGCGTCATTTTTTCACGATGCGAGGGAAAATCATACATACATGCAGATTCTTCATTATTTAAATTCTTTAAAAATAATGTAGGGCGATAATATTTGGTGGCAACAATGTGAAAAGTGATTGCCGTTTGTAGTGGACGACGCAAAATTCCCTTTGGCGATTAAGAGCCTATTCCGGTTAACACCCTTTTGGGCTAAATATTACTTTGCTAAAAATCTTCTAAAACTCTGTTTAAGTAAAAGTTGAGCTGTAATCCACAGCAAAATGCATTTTTCTTTCTACTAGACCACGATGCCAACAATCATGCGACACCGTTTTTATTTCGTGCAAATTTAAATTTTGGACTAATTACTTCTAACCTTAAAACGCACTCAAAATATAAAAAGTTTACTTTAAACTGCTCATGTTTTTAGAAATACAAGGAGATAATTAGAACTTTGGAAACACTCTGCTTTCCGTTTACGCCGTGTGTGTACTAAATTATTTGCTTAGGAAAATATGCTCGTCTAACGTATATTTAAATTATCTGATGTGGACATAACATGACTTCCTTGTACGGCGGATTAAATTACACACAACTTTTGCTGCATTCCATTTAAACTTGTTTCCTTGAATTTTGTTAGAGATCTATTTATCATTCAATTAATTCAGTTCTTACTTCACGGCAAGGCAAAAAGCGAAAAATTCCACCAAAATTCAAACTTCATTAAAAATTATAAAATGCAGAAAAACCTAAAACAACAAATTCAGTTAAAAATAGTTGAAGAACAATTTTCACAATTAGAATTTGAGCATCTACGTAAAAACCAGCAACTCGACCAGCGGGCACAAGGACAGTATTTTCGGTGCACAAAATTGAAAGTTAACTTTTCGTCACACTCTGCAAAATGGCACTGAAATTGGTTACACTAACTGACTTATTTCACTCTTCTACTAAGAACTTTCAAATGTAAACAAATGGTTGCCTTTTTAGGCTTAGCGCCAATTCTGAAATGTTGGTCATTTTAAAACTATTTCATGCAGATTAACTAAAGACATTAAAAACCTTAACCGAGACATAAGAGCAATATAATTCAATATAACTTTTAGCAAAAAAATGCACAATTTCATAACATATAAGAATTAAAAAACTGAGCTTACCGATCCAGGTAAGAGAGTGGATGTATGGATGCATTCGGTTCGGTTAATTACGTTTAGTGCTGTGACAATGGGTATGCAAAATGTAAGAAATTTAGAACCTATTTTAGACAAAGACCTAAAAAAAGTGAAACTCAGTACTAATTAATTTCAAAACATCCTGTAAATATACAAAATAAGAAATAAAGAAATATGAAATTAAAAACTAAAAATAATAAAAACCTAAAAAAATTATCCTAACTAGAAAAATAAAAAAAGAAGAAAAATTCAAGCAAATCTGATATAACGTTATCAAGAGGAGGATACATCAATTTCAATTACAATCCCCCTTCCACTTGAAAACCCTTGCGTTTCTGTGTTCAGAATCAGCTGTTGAACTATTCTAAAGTTTTTTTAATTATAACAGTTCATCCGAATATTCTGAAGTCCTCCTCGACGCAATAAAAAATTCAATGCCAAATCAAATAAAGGAATAAAATTAGACTTTTGCTTTTGAATTTAAAATTCGAATACGAACTTAATCCTCTGAGTAAGTTTTAAATTCATGGTCTCGGTTTATTTTTTTAAATTTTTTATTTCAATTTTAAATTCAGTGAAGAAGCTTAATGTTATTCTTTTATTTCATTTGACGCTGAATTTTACCCTGCGTCGAGGAGGACTTTAAAATTTCTGAATGAGCTGTTATTAATTAAAAAACTTCAGATGAGAATAGTTCATCAACTAATTCTGAATACAGAAACACAAGGGTTTTCAAATGGAAGGGGAACTGTGATTGAGTCTGATGTCTGATGTATCCTCCTCTTGATAACGTCACATCAGATTTAATTGAATTCCTTTCCTTTACTTATTTTTCTGGTTTCCTGTTCAGGTTTTTAGGTTTTAATTTCACATTTCCTTAATTCTTATTTTGAATTTTTATAGGATATTTTGAAGTTTATTGGTGTTGAATTTCACTTTTTGAGGGTGTGCGAGGGGGAGTCTTTTTGAATAATAGGTTCTAAATTTCTTACTTTTTGTTTTTATCGATCAATTATTCGCATATTGCGCGAAAATACTTTGAATAATTATGTTTTTAAATAAAAATGTTTTCTGTAATACTCTCCTTTTATATATATGTTTGGTGCAGACGATTGCAACGAAAACGAGATATGCACAATTACACGTTATGGTAGTCCTATATACAAAATTTCAACTCCCTGCCGCTACTCGTTTTTGAGTTTTGCGAGATATATACGTACGTACTCATGGACGTCACAAAAAATCTCTTCTAAATCTATTTTAAACCTATTTAACAGTTCATTTTGGAAAAAAGTGTTATTTATTCTGTCCTTACGTACAAATGTCATGCAAAAACATCGTTCAAATAAATTTGAGAGAGGTCAATGACGATATTGTCTCTGAAATATGACACTCGAAACTTTTCGTGATTACAATACCTCCTTTACTTCGTACAAGGAACAAAAATGAAACATTCAGGTGAAGCATAATCGGAATTTATAGAGATGAAAGTGCGGTAACAGAAAAGTATTGAACCAGAATGATTTTTATAAAATGACATCAATATGCGAATATAGATTTAACGTAGGAGATAAGTAATTTTTTCTAAGTAGTGTAGATTAGAAAAATCTTATTGGATTCATTTCGGAACAAGTTAATGTATAACGTTATGGATACTCATTCCTTCCGAAAACAATAAAATCCGTATACTTAGTACTCTTTTGTGTTACTGGCAAAATAGAACGACTGCACTAGTTTTATAATCTTTCCCTTTACGTGATATGAATACCAGTTAGTTTCTCTTAGCAAATTCCTCATCAAAGCAGATAGCTCCTGTTTGCTTTGCGATAATAAATAAGTTTAATGCATACTTCGGTTTCAATCAAAAGATTTTAGGCAGATTTGCTTGCTTATGTTAGTCTTCTTTTATGATCCAAAACCCTGATAAGAATAGTCTATGCCGGGGTGCGTAAACTTCACGACAGTAGGAGCCGTATTTTAAGATTTAGGAAATTTTAAGAGCCGGATGTAGATTTTCCAAGAGACACAATTTCGTTTAAACATTTTGTTAAAAGTGGTGAAATGGATTTTGACGAAAAGACGTATTTGAAGTAAATAAATAAAAAAATTCATGTTTTTTATGTAATTACTATAGTCACATATAAATACTGTTGCGTTCTACGGGTTCGTGAATTTGAAATGATGGATGACAACACTTGATGAAGAATCAAAACACCTTCACTTAGTCTTAATTCGTCAGTATTACACAAAACAGTTCCAAAGACGTGTTACAGTCGTCGAAACACTACGATAAACACCCTGGAATAATCAGCAACACAACCTTCACGCTATAATGGTGAAGACAGCTTCACGGCAAAGCACTAAAGTACAGCTCCAGACTACGTCGATCGTTCTTAAGCTAATCTCTGAACTCAAACTACTACGCTAATACACTACTACTACGTGTACAAGCAGGATATATATAGCTTCAACCTGCCTTCGAGAATATTCCGGAGAAAACGGTTAAGAATGCGTTCTACAGTGTTCTCGCTCCGTCTATGGCATATCACCCATTTTTCTCCAAATGGGCGATTTCGTGCCAAATCTGGCAACTCTGATTTTCCCTGCCCCTTTCTGGCAGCACTAATCTCTTTTTGCGAGGAAGCTATCTTATCGCAGCTGGGCATTTCGCAACAATATAAGTAAGAAGTTGTATTTCCTCTCTGTCTTCAGGAAATACTCTACATTCATTTTTCCTTCGATATACAGATGTGATACTCCTTTTTCGACATAAAATGCAACTGAACATTCTTTTTTCAAAAGATACTCCCCTTTCGTTTATAACTGTTGACTGGACTCAGCAGAAGTAGACTGAAATCATAAGGATTTTTGCAGAATGCTCCTGAAAGTCCTTAAATCAAATAATGCCGATATTTTTTATTATAACCAAACCGTGGTGCATTTGATAGAAAGGCGGTTTTGCCAGTTTCCGCTGTGCCTAGTTTCTTATGTTATTTTTAGGCGAAAACAGAGATACCTGGGGAGAAAAATGGCACAAAAAATGAAAAAAATGTTTGTATCATATCGTGTGATTATTATCTAATGATTAAAATTTGTATTTTTATTTCAAGTATGTTGACTTTTCATATGTTGGTAATGCTCATAAGTCGATACTTACGATAAATACCGATAGTTTGAAAATCAAAAAATCAAAAAATACAAAAAGCCGTTAAATACAAGCCTAGCTTAAAATACAAACTTGCATTCGGTAAGTAACTCTTACCTTTTTATATGTAAAAAATCGCCAAATTGTGACGAGGTATTGCATTAATATGTAAGGACCAAAAATTTAAATAAAAAAGTATTATTATTTAATATCCATATCCAACTTTCTGCTACCAAACAGCTTAATCTATGACTTCAGAGAAAATGTAAAAAGCATTCTTAAAAAAAATTATTTTTACGTCTGTTCTTTATCCTTAATAAAAGTATTTATTCAGGAACAGGAAAATGAAAAATTGCTTTTGCAATATGTCATTGATTATACATCATAATTTTCATTTAAAACTGTTAAACATAATGATTAAAAAATATACGAGAAAAGTTTTGTTTTCATTATGCTGAATTGTAGTTGTAGATAACGACAATAACTATATTTAACCGCAGTGACAGAAATACTCAACAATAAAATAACTACTTCAAGCGACGACAGATGGCAGCACGTTAGTCAGAATCTGACTGGACCTTTACAGCGAGAAATATCAATAACTCCCAAAGTTGCAATGCAGCGAAGAAAACAAGTGTAAAAATAGAACTCCATATACTGGCAAATATCCCCACTTGTTGCTAAACATCATTTGAGTCAGGAATTTAAAAGAGATGTGGAGAAGAAGAAAACATATTTTTGGCTTAAGCAATTAAAAAATACATTTATTAAATACGAGTATCAGCCAGATAACATTGATGTGGAACGAAAAATTTCGAATTATTAAATGAGAATGTTGAGAGGAAATTATTTAGATTATTAGCGAGTTAAGTTAAACTAGGTTATTTCAATACGGCAAAGCCACAATGGTTGTTTGCCTAAGAGGAAGGACGCCTTTATGGAGGACTTTCTGAGCAAAACTGGCTCGTATTCACAACCCAAACCACGAAAGCCAGCCTCCTACCCTGGGCTCGAACCCAAACCAGTTTGAACAACCGATATTCAGCGATCGTAGCCACTCGGCCGCTGGTACAGCAGCTTGCTCAGCGAGACAACAAATTGACTGGCACTGGTACTAAACGGCAGGCAGAATGGTAACTGCGTCTGCAGAGGTTATTGTATATGTATACACAGTCCAGTCACATTAATGTGACCACCACGTACTTTCCATGTCAGAGTTAAATAACCAATCACAGAAGGCAGGTGGCAGCACAGTGCAGTTGAGCGTATATAAAGGGTGTGTGAGGGCTTCGGAAAACATTTCAATCGTTGGCGTAATGCAGAAACGAAGCGATTTATCCGACTTCCAAAAGGGCATGATCATTGGCTTTCGGGCCAAGGGTGGAAGCATTTCCGAAACGGCTGAGTTTGTGAACTGTTCGCGTGCCGCCGTGGTAAAAGTGTACCGTGCATGGCAAAATGGGACTGTCCAAAATCAGCGACGTGGCAAATGTGGTGCACCACGGGCCATAGATGACAGAGGCGAACGACGGTTGCGGAGATGCGTTCGGGCAGATAGACGGGCTACCGTTGAGCAACTGACCACCAAAATGAACCAAGGGGCTACCAAAAGTGTCTCCCAAAGTACTATTCAGCGAACATTGCTGCGTCTGGGCCTCCGAAGCAGACGCCTGGTTCGTGCACCTATGCTGACTGCTGTTCATCGACGGCGAAGGCTAGAATTTGCACGCCAGTACAGCAGCTGGACGTCCACTGAGTGGCGACAGGTTGCGTTTTCGGATGAATCGCGTTTTATGCTCCATCGGACAGATGGACGTTGGCGTATAAGGCGTGAAACCTCTGAAAGGAACCACCCTGCAACCATTGCCGGAACGGTCCAAGCTGGAGGCGGGAGCATTATGGTCTGGGGAATGTTTTCCTGGCATTCTCTAGGTTCACTGATCATTGTGGAAGGCACAATGGATCAATACAAGTACGCATCTGTCCTTGCGGACCATGTTCACCCCTACATGCGCATTGTTTTTCCTCAGGATGATGGCATCTTCCAGCAGGACAATGCGAGGTGCCATACAGCTGCCAGTGTACGTGCGTGGTTCGAAGAGCACCAGGATGAGTTTACCGTCCTCCCCTGGCCAGCAAACTCACCTGACTTAAACCCAATCGAGCATCTGTGGGACCATCTCGATCGAGTTGTTCGCGCCATGGATCCTCAACCGCGTAATCTAGCGCAGCTGGCCACGGCATTAGAGTCGGCACGGCTCAACATCCCAGAGAACACCTTCAGGGACCTATGTGACTCTCTTCCTGCACGTCTCGCAGCAGTCCGCTCTGCGAAAGGTGGTTATTCTGGCTTTTGACAGATGGTCACATTAATGTGACTGGACTGTGTATATATATATATATACTATAAAGCTTGACATTTCTTTGCTACTCGTTAAGAACTATTATTGTTTTCTATTCGAATTTCTTAACAGATGAAAAAATTAGTATATATTGGACACTTTACACAAAACAAAAAGGATTGTCTGTAAGCGTAGGTGATCTAGGCAGTTGCTTACGAACCCGATTTTCGGAAAGTGTCAGCTAAGTTGTCTTGGCAAGATAGAAGCATATTTCAATTATTTATATGGAAAGCTAAGATCATCTAAGGCAGCTTTTCTTTCAAGTTTTTATTACTAATACTCACTTGTCTGACCTACAGTCTGCTCAAGCCCACAAAATTCGTCGTGGCAAGGAGCGCAATATTACGCCCGTCGTTAGCAATAGCTTTGAGCACCTTAAGGGTGATGGTGCGATTTAACTCAGTTCCGCCCCTAATTTTGGTACAGAGTGCCCCGAGAGGACGGGTCCTAGAGTCTCCCACCCCTCTTCCCCTACCAGCAACCTCTCGTGAGGACTTTCGGCTCTCCGCATATTTAGAGTGCCCCCATGCCGCACGAACACTACACATTTAGAAACATCCATGCCTTCTCTGAGATTCGAAGCTGGTCCCTTCACGGCAGTCAGCGACGCGGTTGGGTAGCATTTTTTTCAAGTAGCGACCACTTTAATAAATTAAAATTTTCTGGCCGACCACCTTAGAATTATGTGTGCCCATCGGAATAAATTTTTCAAAGAAATGCAAGTTCTACTAGAAGTGGCAGACATAGAGCTATCGAGGTCGGAAGAGGAAATCTTTCTGGGGCCAACCTTATTGGAATTATCATCACAAACAACACAAATAACAAGAAGTCATCAAGTAACAACACAAATGCATACTTATTATTCATTTCATTAAAATGATCTGGGAAAGAAAAAAAACTAAGACTAAAGAAAAAGTAACTTTCGACTAGCTTAAATGTTTGTCTGCTATATGAATATTTCTTCATAGATGAATGCCGCTTTATACAAGAATGTTACTTGATGTAATAAAAATGCTTTTAACTTTCCTGCCAACAAAAAGTCTGATGTGAACACCACATGATTTCCACATAAATTATACGCCTTTTTTGGTGCGCTTCATTTAAACTTATTTCCTCGAAATATTCTAACTGAAAATGACATAAAAAATTACAAATTTTGAAATT
>KK121563.1:243345-269473 GCA_000611955.2 Stegodyphus mimosarum | reverse complement strand
CGATCAATTTTTTTTGGTACGGCAGTCAATGTTCATATAATTTTATTTTTTCATAACGAGTATAAAACTTTCCTATATGTAAGTACAGAAACTGGAAAACGGCATTTAGAGTTAGGTTTTGATATTTGTTCAAAACAATTTTTTTTAAAATTTGACATGCCAAAACATGAACATTTTGTAATTGGAAGATATTTCTCTAATTGGAAGTACATGAATATAACACGATTATGCTTCAATAAATGAAATAAATTTAAATGAAAATACATATAATTTTATTTTTTCATAACGAGTATAAAACTTTCCTATATGTAAGTATAGAAACTGGAAGACGGCATTTAGAGTTAGGTTTTGATATTTGTTCAAAACAATTTTTTTAAAAATTTGACATGCCAAAACATGAACATTTTGTAATTGGAAGATATTTCTCTAATTGGAAGTACATGAATACAACACGATTATGCTTCAATAAATGAAATAAATTTAAATAAAAATACTTCTCTGATTGGAAGTGTATGACAAACGATTGCAAAAATAAAAGCCAGGTACGGACTTTTAAGCCGGTTAAAGGATAGTCATAAAAAAACTATATACAGGGTGGTCATAAAAAAACTTCCTCTACATATGAACCCTATTCGCTTATCCTATCCTAGCGGCCTATTCGCTTAACCAATTGAAATAAAAATTTAGATGTTATTATTTGAAGCTATGCGCTAGAGATCGTGATGATTTAAAACAGCAGAGCTATCACGGTTACGGTGACAGTGAAAACATTTCTACATTTTCGAACAGCAGCACCCACTTTTTCCTGCATAAATTGATCAGCTTATTGAAAACCCATAAGCGACGTTGGAACGATACATGTACGATGAAAATTTTTGGAGTAAAACATTTCCAAAGAAGAAAAAAAAGCATTTTAAAGGACCAGTGGAAGAACAAGAGAGGAGAGGGGGGAAAAACTTTTATTGCAAATGATAAAGTTTCAACGTTTTTTCATAACGTATCAACCTATATATGTTCGGTACTAAAGGACTGGTATCGAGTTTTCTCACGGTCTGAGTTTGGTAATCACAGTAAAAAAGGTAGGTGAAGAATTAGATGTTATAGCAGTTCCCTATACAAAATTTGAGTGTTATACGGCTAATCTTTTTGACTTATTCGAGATATATACATACATGCAAATGGAATGGGACAGTTCTATATCTCTCGTTCTACTGGGCCGATTCAACTTGCTTTTTTCATGTCTCGAAAGTGCGACTTAGGATATGCATTAAATTTATATATAGCATTGTTCTAATATATGTATTTTAACATAAAACCGCCCTTTTTTCTGGTATGACATGCCAATGTTTTTCCATATTTCCATTCTACGACTCAAATTATGCCAAACTGCCAAGGTTTATAAAAATCGCACGAGTAGTTTTTAAAAAATTTCCTCTCAAAATTTTAGCTTCTGCATGTTATTTGATATATATTTGATATATACTTGTTGATATCTCTTTTTTTCATTAAACTTACTTGATTCCTTCTTCCAGAATTCAAAATTTGGTCTTAATCAAAATTTGGTCTTTGAATGTTTCACTCATTTTTATGATTTATTTTTTAAATTTGTATTTTTAAATATTTTTTATAAATTTTTCGAAAAACGTTCTATATTATAACCTACGAAATTTTTAACATCATCTTAAAGTTGAAGTATTTCTAGGCACACTTGCAAAAAATTTGAGTTTTTTATTCAAAATTTCCTAAGATACACGTGAATTTTGAAATTGGCATATTTCGCATTCTGGAAACCGGCATATTTGTTGCAAGCGATAATAATACCAAATGTGGTTTACGCACTTTTTTTGAACGTGACCTTTGTTCTGCTCGTGTTACAGTGAAAAAAAAGAAAGGAAAACTGGTTGCTATAAGAAGTTCGCCAAGTGAATTATTCTTGCCCCAAACTTAAAAAAATGCGTGTAAGAGTAATTAAGTGTAAGAAATATATTTCGGGGAATCACTTAAGTGTTATTTAATCAGTTAAGTGATATTTAAATGAAAGTGATGAGTGTAAGAGAATTTTTGGGTACTATCTCACAGAGTCCCATAAACATCATATGAGTAGGTTTCTGACTCAGTGAGTCAAAACGAGTCTTATATTAAAATGATCTGGATTCGCTTGTTTACAATTAGGGTGGCGTGTGTTTCCTACGAGGAGAATACGAACGCTACATCTGCAGGAAAAAGACTTGCCGTGGGGTTTTAGAAAAAAGAGGTTCGAAAATTTTGGAAACGTTCCTGGGATCGTTGGATCCAAAGGTAACGGAATATAGGCTGCCCGACATTGAAAATGCAGCACCAAGAAGGAACTGCCGAAAGTGACTCGGCAGTTCCTCGGCAAACAGAGAGAGACAGCAATGGACAACAAGTGACATTTATTTCGATATTATATGAGTAATATAAAGAGGCTCAATAGCTTGTAGGACCACCTTGGACGGCGATACACGAAACAACACATCTAGGTACAGAGTCATGAAACTACGGATGCTGTTCTGAGGAATAGCTCTCCATCCGTGTCAAATATTTGCCACAGTCTGTCTTCTGAACGCGGCAATGGCAAGGTCTGCAAATGGCGTCCAATCACATCCCAAATGTGTTCGATTGGTGAGAGATCAAAAGAGAACGGTGGCCAGGGAACCAATTGTATATCTTGCAGAGCATGTTGGCTGATGCGAGCAGTATGTGGTGGGGCATTATGCTGCTGATAAAGAGCACTGGGAACTCCCTGAAGGTAGGGTAGTGTCACCGGCCGCAGCACATCATCCACGTATCGTACGTATCATTGGGTCGTCATAGTGCGCTGAGTACGAACTAGAGATGACCTGGAATCGTACGCAAATTGCGCCCCAAAGAATGATGCCGAACTGTCACGCGGTGGGGCGTCCCACAGTTACTGCCAAGATTGGACTTGTATCCACATCGACTCCACACTCGTACGCAGCGACTATCATTGGAGAAACAGAAGCGTGACTGTACTGAGAACACAACCCTGAGCGATTCCGTCGTCAACATGGCCTTTTGAGTCCAATCACCATGTCCCTCGTAAAATTGTCTATCTCCTGCAACTGCCTTCATTAACGACGGCCTGGCATTCTCTGCTATTACACCGTCTTCTGAGACAAGAACAAATTTTCTACGGCAGAATTAACGGCACAAAAATTGAACATTCCGCAGGTTCCTTCTGTTATATCTTCCTCGACGTGCGCTGGAGAGCTGTGCATTTCGCACCATTCACATAACTCGGTGACGTACGTCTACCCTGAAATTTGCATAACTGATCCAAAATGCGTTTATAGACGGTTAAAATTAAAAAAGAAATTGGAGGAGAATGTTCGAATTTTCATACCCATCTACATACGCTAAGGTATATCACGAAAAAGATTGCGTGATGCAGAACATGAGATTCAAAGCCTTCTAAATTTTTGTTTCACCCTATTCGAAATATCCAGTATTGCCATGTAAGAGGTATCGTACGGAAGTATTTTCTTTCATTCCTGATTTCCTTTTTTTTCGGAAGAGAGAAAATAAAAATTGTCCAGGAAGTAAAAAGAATTTGTCGTTGCATTTTACAACCCGTAACCGAAGGTTTATGGCATCATCAAAAGATCACGTGATGTGATAAGAAGACTTCTCGCGAGGTAGTATAATACTTGGCGGGGAAATATTTATTCCTTAATGTTTTATAAAAGATTCGAAAAATTAACCTGTAAAATATCGTCTGCAGGATGTACAGCGCAGACAACGACGTTTAAAAATAGCTTCGGGGGAAAAATGATAAAGCGAAAGTTGTTTTTTGAGCTTTTGAACGAAAAGTATTTTACGTCATGAAATGTTAATCCACAAGCTGTCGTTGAGAATACTTTACTTTCAAAAAAATTTTTCTTAAAAGCAGTCTTTACTACCGGATTCAGCGAAGCGATAGTAATAAAACCCATGTTATGTATCCGGTTTCCATATTTATAAAGAAATCTTAGTAAATATTCTTTTTTTCTGATCGCAGTAAAATAATATGCTTTCATTCTGATTCTGAGGTATTAAAAATATTTTGGATTGCATATTTTACATCTGAGATTATGTAGTAGTATTACATATAGTTTCTGAAAAAACATTTCTAAAATTTAACTAATTTAACTAGTTTTTACGTTAATATTTACAATAATAAACTAAATGCACAATAAATCGTAAATAACTCTGTTTCATGTTTTACATTTTAAAAATTCATATAAGCACTTCTTTTTTCATCTTAGATTTTAAATACATTTATCTCTCATTTTTATATAATTGTAAATGTTTTCAAGAAATCTTAATTTAACTCCAGCATTAAATTAATTACAAAATCCTGAAACCATTTCCCGTATTAGTTCATTTTATTGTGAAACAGAACCCCTTTTACCCACATTACAGTTACAGTAACAGAAAACTTTCTTTCTTTTCTCTTTTGTTTTCCTTTTCTTTCTTAATTTTCTTTTTTTTTCTTTTTATGACGAGAGGTGCTAGTAGTCCCGAAACTCACTTTTTGACCTATTACTGTTCAAATGTTATCGCAATGTATTGTTACGAATTTTGTACATATAATATAAACAATGTTAGCGAAATTATATATGAAATTGTAGTATTTCTTTTCTAAAAAGTAGCATGAAAATCTAAAGAATCGAAGCATTTGCAAGAAAAGTAAGAATACAGAGCAAGTCAAGTCTATTTAAGACCGAGTAAAGGGCTATCTCGCTAATTTGGCGAGATATCGCCAAGCTGGCGATGAATTCGGCGACTAACTTTTGCCACAAAATTTGGCAAGTGATCGCGAAAAGTCGCCAAACTTGGTAACTATTTGGCGACATTTTAGTCCGGTTCTTGTGTACCCGTAACGAGGGAGTACTGCAACTGAATAACTGTAATTAATATACATACGCAACTATAACCGTATCCTGCCCTCATACGCATTCCAGTAATTTCGAGAATTGGAAGGTACTAGGAATCTCTCGGCAGCTAGAAGGAAACTATATAACACCGGGGACAGCATGCGTTTCTGTGTAGTTGTTGCTTAGTTCAGCGTGTGAGCTTCGCTCTTAAGATGCGTTTTGTTTAATGTTCTTAGTAGTTCGAAATTTAATACTGATTGTGCTCTGTGATACTGTGAAGAGCTGAATGAGTAATTTTGTAGAAAGTTCCAGAACTGTGAAGCGCTTCTTTTGGTAAAGTAAATTTTATCAAGCTATCATCAATTCTGTGCGCATTGAATTTATTACAAATCCGAGCGCACGCAACACTATTTTTAAAACAATAATTCTAAAACTGAAGTAATAATAACTATAACATCTAATTGTGCACTTCTCTTTTTTACTGCAGTCAGAAGTACCAAGCATCTTGCTTACTATCTATCTATCTATCTACGTACTGACTAACTTACCTAGCTTAAAAGTTCTTGGATTTCGCAATCACTGGTCGCCATACACTTAAAATTAGAGAAGTGTTTTTAAATGACGAAAATATAATTTTTTTTGGCAATGTCAGATTTTAAAAACATTAATTTCAGACAAATAACAAAATTTGACTACATATATAGTAACAGTTTATATATGCAATTAGTCTAAGAATAAATATCTAACAATATTTAATATCAGTTTATTGTCGTAAATATTTAACGACATTTATTACCATTTTATTGCCCTTCTAAAAGGAATGTTTATAGGAAATAAGTTTAAGTGAAATGCAACGAAAAGTTGGTATAATATAATAGGCTCCTGTGGTGTTTACATTAGATTTTTTTTTATTAAAAGTCTTCATCTATATAAATGTTATAAAAATTCTTCAAGACTTTAGAATTTTAAAACTACAGTATACTTTAGCGTAATGTTTGGTTAAATTTACAAAATATTTGCTTTTCCTGTATATTATAGTAGTTATTCGAAGAAAACTATTGCAATTAAAAACAGTCGTATAACGCGTAACAAATGTTCACCCCGACGAAAGTTCTGCATAACGAACGCTCAGATGAGGAAAAGATGTCCCTGAAGATGAAACTTATTCGAATATTGTCATTCGTTATCAGAAAGTTAAAAACTAAAACTTAAACTTGTTTCAGTTTTTTAATCAGGTTTGCCTTTGATACAGGAATTCGACAATGCTTGAATGAAGACTAAAATCAAAGAATACTCAAGTGAACAAATTTCGTAATATTATATTATCCCCTCAAAAAATGCAAGCTCTGTTCGAATAGGAACATAAAGGATACTTACGTATTAACTCAACCACCTTAGCGTAATTTGGTGACTTTTTAGAGATAAAAAGTTAAAATTTATTTATCGCATGTAAGTTGGCGGTTTTCGGGACTTTTTATTTTAAAAAAGATTCACAAACTATTGACATTTATTGTTAGTTGCTAAATATTATGGACATATGAAAAGGAAACATACTTGAGTAATTTAAAATACAAATGTAAATTGTTCAATAAGTGTTACGTGATAAATTAAAAAATAAAACGCATTTTTCTCATAATCTTTCTGTAATTTTTTGTGCTATTATTCTCTCCAAGTACACAGTGATCTGCTTACATTTAAAAAAAATCGGAGAATTGCAGAAATGAAACATCACGCAAAATCCTGTAACATCGATTACGTACCAAACGCATCTCATTGTTCCCTTTAGAGATTTTGCGTCAAAATTCTTTCTTCTTGAAGAAGTTTTACCGCAGTTCCTTCCATCGTTGGCAAATTCCACAAGAACATTATTTAAAACTAAGGCATAAAATAACACGATTTGTATATTAGAGCCGTTAGAATATTGCAAAAAGAACACATGCGAAAATAGAGACGAAGTCTGACCTAAGGATTGTTATGAGATGGTTTCTTTAAGGATCGTTATACGCATGGTTGCCAGAATTTGGAAGATTCTGAAAATTCGGCGACTTTTACTAATGTGGTTGCTATAACACCTAAGTTCCATATAAAGAATTGCGAAGAGAAGTTGCTTCTACTGAGAAGGAGAATACAAAAGGTCCATGACTGTTGCAACCATTAAAACCATTTTGAAGAAGTAAGAAAAGAACAGGACAGGAACATTTGAGTCAATAAGGGTAGTAGAATAGGAAATCTTTTAAATGATATTGTCATGCATTGTTTTCCCGCCATTCTTAAGAAAACGATTAATTTAACATTTAAGATTATTCAAGGCTGAACATGACGATCTAGTTAAATGCATTTTCGACTCTACGATCTGTTGAAAACAAGAGCCGGGTGTGCGAGAAGTTAGACAATTCAGCCTTCCACCTCTAATGTGAGACTGGAAATATATTGCACTAAACTGAACTGAAAAACATTAAGATTGTACATGTGCCCTATCCATAATACTTTGAAACTTTTTATAATGTTTCGAAACTTTGAACCGGCAGCGAGAACAGATTAAAATTATTCTCAGAGTAAATTATGGAAAATGGTACTCCACATAATGTATGAGTGATTCACATAATAAACGCCATAAATTCACATAACAGAATAATGAGTGATTCACGTAATAAACGCCATAAGTTCACATAATAAAATAATGTAAGAGGGATTCACATAATAAACGTCATAAATGCACATAATAAAGTAGTGTATGAATGATTCACATTATAGGGATTTATATTTATTTTAAATAGCCAATTTAATTTAATTTTACATTACTTTCCTATAAGCCTTCATTCCACTAACGTGGAACCACGTGGCCTCAAGTAGGCAAAACAAGCTCTAAAATCAACTTACGGAACCTTCGGTTAAATACCACTTATTTCTCCCTCAACCTTAATAAACGCGCGCTATCTCATTTACATTCTGGCATGAAAAGCGTGGGTGAAAAGGAGAGCGACAGAAAAGCACTTTAACTCAAAATTAACTATTAGTCAAAAATGGATAGATAAATCCTCACAAGGTCTTTTACATCCTTCTTAAGTTCTGTTTTATCTTAGATATAGCAATAAGTCGCTTACACGTCCATTCAAGGCTTTGTCACAAGTTACAGATAATTACGGGCACAATCCCTAGATACTATCAAAAATATATTACGTAAGAGACAATATATGAAAATTTAAAACAATAGGTGGCATGAAAAGGGATCTTTTATATTTATTGTTATCCTGTAATTTTATTTGGCCATTAGATGTATGAAATAAAATTGCAAGTCTATTGTAGATTCCGAATTCTTCTGCCGTGTCCGTGCGTACCATTATTATCTAAAGCGACTGCAGGTAATAAGATAGGTTTGAATGTTAACCGTTTTTCCAAGTAGAACAAGAAGTATGTCTTCGTTAACAAACATAATTGTTTAATAAATATGTCTATGCGAATAATGTCTTCTTTAGCAAGAAATATTCCTGGCATTGACTCTTTCACATCATCTACAAAGTCTACACTGTGAACAATTCTATTTTTCAGCAGAATAACACTGTTTTTTCCAATGTAGAATAGAATGTCTGCCTTCGTATGCCAGTTGGCAACGGAAATAATTCAACAAAAGCCTTTCATTTCAAAACATCGAATCTCAGTGTTTGTTGTCAGTAGTAATTCCATTACAGTAAGTAATTCTCCAACTGTGTTAGTGATTATGTTGATATCTTATTCGCAGTCGCTGTAAAATCTCATGTTTTATGAAAACATTACATGGCTACATGTTACCCCGTTTTCGCACAACTTCGCACTGTTTTAAGTTATAAATCTTCATTCATTATTTTATTTATTGTTGCTACATGCATTTAAAGACTTTGTAACTGATTTCTGCTTCAGTGGAGTTTTTCTTGTTACTAACAATTTAACTTTAGAAACATTAGAGATTGTGCGTACCTTTTTCGGGTATTGGTTTATATTCTTGGATTCCGAAATTGAGGAATGTCGACTTTCACCGGAGAATGTCAACATTCACCAAATACGTCAGTGAAAGATCTAATATAATATTGCATTCTTGTACATTCGGACTCTCACCGGCGTATGTCGACAATCACAGATATGCTCTGGTGTAGGTCCAAAAGAGAGGAGTAGACAAAGAGGCGACTGGCGGTTTCCCATAAATCAAGGTCCTCTTTAGCAATTCAAAGTGTCTTAATAGTTTAAGTTGTTGCAATAAATAACATTTGAATCACATACTTTAGTAAGTTTTTTATTACTATTATTTTATTTTCTCATTTAGAAAGTACTGTATAATTAAGTAAGTTTTCAACTTTTATTATTTTCCTTTCTCATTTTGAATGTACTGTGTGTTTTAAGTTCTTATGTTATTAAAATCTTATTTTAAATCTCAAGTGCGTTTTTTCGCGACCTGGATATAATATTATTATATGTTGAACATTCACCATTAGTACATGGTGAATGTCGGCATTTACCGGTGCAAGTCAGAAATAAGAGTATTTGCAAAATATTTCGGACATACACCAAGCGACTACACTGGTGTGCAAAAATTGAGGACGAAGTCGAAAAATTAGCATATCAGCTGAACGAAGAGGCAGAGCGGACAGAAAGACCAATCAGGAGATTAAGTAAGGTGATGTACGGTAGCACATGCGCAGATATGCAGGTAGACGTAATGGGGGAGTGTCGGAGTAGTATAAAGCATGTTGTCGGTGTAAGATCAGTATTTCTGGCAAAGAGATTGCACGCCGTATAGCAGTTAAAATCACACCGAGTTGCTGCCTCAGCGAGAAATGGCGAATAATCAATCTGTTAGACGACATCTGGATGCTTTTACCCGAGGTCGAATCATTGGGAAGTTGGAGGAAGGCCGCAGTGTGACAAGTGTGGCTACAAAGTCTGGAATTGCTCACAGCATCGTTTCACGACTTTGGAGACAATTTCAAACTACAGGAACAGCTATCCGGGGGTTTAGTAGTGGTCGTCCACGAGGAACCACACCCGCAGATGACCGGTATATTGCCTTACAGGCCAGAAGAAACAGGCGGCAGACAGCGCGAGAAATCGCTAGACACACGACACAGGCGACTGGATGACCGATACAGCGTTTTAACGTGGCCAGAAGACTGCACGAGTTTGATCTGTTTGCACGACGCCCTGTACGGTGTGTACCTCTAACGCCCGCCCATCGGAGAAGGCATTCTCTGTGGTGCCGGGAACACCGGAATTGGAGAGACAATGAATGGGGACGAGTACTCTTTACAGATGAGAAGTCTGAGTTGCGATTCTAGACACATACACATCTGGACAGAGGGGGGAAAACGCAATAACCCCTTCAACACCATCAAAAGGGACTGTTTTGGAGGTCGCGGAGTTCTCGTTCGACCAGACATAATGCTTGGTAGCCGGACCGACCTTCATATCTCCTAAGGAGGTTCGTCACCTGGGACTGCTATTGTAATGAGGTTCTTCTTCTTTACGTGCGTCTTTTCACAAGGGCTATGGGTCCTCAGTTCCTCTTCATGGACGACAACGCTCCACTTAATCGCACAGTTACTGTCGAAGAGCTGTTGGAGAGTGAAGATATTGAACACATAGATTGGTCGGCAAGGTCTCTGGATCTAAATCTCCTCAAGCATGTACGGAACTTACTAGGGAGACCCGTGGCAGCACGTAACTTATCGCCAGTAACGATTCCGAAACTGCGATTGGTGCTACAAGACGAACGAGCAGCAGTGTCTCAGCAGCTCATTAACAAACACATATCCAGCATGCACAAAGGATGTGAAACCTGCCTAGCAGTCAGGGGAGATCATATCCTCTATTAAAGACCGGATGTTTCTTGCTGGACACCCATCACAGGGATGTTATGGCCTTCAGTCGCATTGCGCTCCATGCTACTTTTTCAATAAAGCTTCTTTTTATCCCTCTGATTTCTCTTTTAGTAAGTGTTGCTTACATTACTCATGTCCTTACGTATTGGGGTTCTTAGGTATTAAATGTGTTGATTTGGAAAGCTTTTGTACAAAGTTATATTGAAAAAACCGTCTCGTCCTTAATTTTTGCACACCGGTGTATGTGAATGTTGACATTCACCGGTGAAAGTCGACATTCTCCAGAATTCGGTGTTTCACCGTAATATATATATGATACAGTTACCCTTAGAAAATCCTTTACGAAAGCATCCTTCATTTTAGAAAGATAGCCCTCAAGTGCTTTGCCATAACCATATAATAAGGCAGAATTTTTTATTCCAAACTGCTGTTTTTTATTTCTTTTTCGAAATTGTCTTAAAAATGTGTGAACATCCTTTGTATTTTCAGCATTTGCGATGTTTCCATGTAAGCTTAACTCCCATACTCGATCTCAAAATGTATTTTTTATAATTTAATATCCGCATTTGCAGTGAAGACAGAAAATGTCCCTTGATCGCAAGTACTTCAAAACTGTGAGCAATATTTCCATACTTAAAAGTTTAAACTGATTTTTGCTTTCATTTTTCACTAGATTTAGCTGTGAAAGAAGCGGAAAAGAGGAATGAGTGGAATTGCTAAGGTTCGTAATTACAAAGAATGTCAAGAATTCTCATTCGAGGAGTTCATTGAAAAGGATTTCAAATAATAAGAGAGCACTTAATGGGTTGTTATTTGGAGAAATGAATAGAGAAACAGTTTGAAGTATGTACTTTGATTGAGGACAATCACTTGCTTTTCAAAATATCTTGAAACTTTTGCTTTAATTTTCATGTAACTTTAAATTCAAAGATCAAGAAAGACAAAACTTTTGTCCGCTTCTTACAAACAGTTTTTATTTCATATCATAATACAAAACTGAATTTATTTTCATGTATGTAATAATTTTTAACGTTATAATCCTCATATAACGATTTAATGAAATAAAATACTTAAATGCGATATATGAGTTTTTAATTCGAATGTTTTATGAAAATAAAGCAATAAAAATATCAAACATTTATATGTGTTAATAGCTGCTGAATTTTAAAATTTTAAGTGAAATCAAAAACTAAAATTTATAAGGTACTTCATCCCTACTTCCAGCATGCCTTCGTGGTGTAACGGTAGCACACTCGGCGCGTATTCGACAGTCCAGGTCCGAGAGCATTGCACATTTTTCCCCTCTCCTGCTTCAAAAAAACCTAATAACTCTACAAATTGGAAAAGCAAAACCGAAATGGAACATATCCTGAAAGATATATTTAAAATGATGGGAAGATAAAATAGATTTCGCAAATTATGTAACGGATCATGCAAAGATATTTCTAGATAATTCTGGAATTCCGGAGCTAATGTAAATACAGAGGAACGTGTTTTACTTTTGGTCGTGACATTTCGTCAACTGTTATCAATCATCAATACAATAGAGACATTTTTGTATCTAAAGCAATTTTTTGTCATAGAAACTGTGTTCTGCAGGAAATTCAACCGGCCGCCGAGATATTTCTAGTACTTTCTGTT
The DNA here is from genome assembly GCA_000611955.2 of Stegodyphus mimosarum. Classification (NCBI taxonomy): domain Eukaryota; kingdom Metazoa; phylum Arthropoda; class Arachnida; order Araneae; family Eresidae; genus Stegodyphus; species Stegodyphus mimosarum. Next base: position 257,085 of record KK121563.1, on the reverse strand, counting down.
TCTCAAAATTATTGGAAAGCTATACGAAGGTGGAATTACGGTTACAGCTAACATAGTCGTCAATTACATTTATTAAATTTCAAGGCAATATCTCTCGAAATTACCAAGATATCCAGTTACTCAACGCTAAAAGCACTTGCTCCTGTATTCTTACTTTGCCGGCATAGTTGTCTCTTTTAGAGTTTTCTTACCTTACATTACACTGAAAAATACAACCATTTCACATATAACTGCACTAAAATCATCTATCTATTTACAAAATTTTGTATCAATATTTTGTTTTATCGAAGCAACCGTATTTTTTTATATTGTATATGTACACTCGTAAATAATATACTGCTGGAGTTATCAACTAATATTGTGCTGGTATTCCTGAGTCACTACCCAGGCAGCATGCATTCGTATATTGCACAAGAAAAATACGTACAACTTACGAATGGCCCTTCGTATAAAAAGCGTTGTTGAAGATTAGAAATCTTCACTGGCACTTGAAGAGAGCCAGATATTACGGCAACCCTATTAGCTTATTCAGAATGCCTTTAAACGGCAGCAAGGATGGCTGTCTATGAAATCAGGCATATAATATCGGCGCATATTATGTGAATATTACAGAAAATTTAATTTGAATAGTTGTATATAGTATCTGTAATATAAGTGTAAATAATAAAGATTTGAAAAGACGATGAAGACTCCTCCTCGACCCCGAGATTATATTTATTTTAAGCGTTACGTTAAACCTCAAAATATCATGAAAAGTATCCGGGAAAATATAGTAGACATTTAAGCATATTTTTACGGTAAATGTGGCATTTTTACGCAAAAGATTGCGGTTTATTCGTAACGTTTACGTATAATATACGTAAATTTCAGGGATTTACGTATATTTTTACTAAAAATTTACGTATATTTATCGCATGTACGTAAATATTCCCATTTTTTACATCGTATATTCTTAGTGAAAACTTACGTAAATTCGAGCATTTTTTTACTTTTCACATACGTATACTTTACGCAAAAATTTACGTACATTTTTCCTATTTTTTTACTATGCATACTGGAAATGATTTTTGTAAAAATTTATTTTTCATGAATTCTAGATATATTTTCACAGGTTAATACCATATTTTTATCATTATATGCAGATAATATGCGCACATTATGAATATAAAAACGCCATTTTAAACACATTTGATTTTCACAGACCGGTGCATTTAGTTATGTAGTGATAAATTAGAATATATGTATCAGACAAAGTTAAACTTTACAATGTTTAAAACACGCCATCCGCACATTTTTTTTCCTGCATGTTCTGAAATTTTCCACAATTTGTTAACTATGATAAGCTAAAATAAGAAACCAAAAAAATTGTTCATTAACCAAATCAGTTTTCTAAAAATACATGAATTAATATTGTAGAATTTTATATTAAAGGAATTACTGAAATAGAAAGTTAAAATAATTTTGAAGTCATTTAAAAATATAAATTTTTATTTAAAAAATTCATGAATGATCAAATAACTAAGCAAATTTCAAAAAATAAATTACTTTTGTATATTTTAACTTGAGAAAAATAAATAACAGACACCTACCTTTCACAGACATTCTACTTATGTGTCAATCTCCATGAAATTTCCTCTTTATTAATGACCATTTTATTTATTTATTTATTCTTAATTTAATGTTTCACAACTAATGTTTTCACGATATAGTGAAACTCACCAGAAATTTATTTTTTTCCCATACCATTTTCAAAGTATTTTTGTTGAGCTTGTACTTTTATACTGTACATATTTTGCCGATTAAAAAATAATATAGACTAATATATGTTATATATATATATATATATGGCAGTCTCTAAAAATTTGGTTTGATATGTCTCATGTAATTTGAAAGCCAATTTAAATTAATAAATAATAATAAAGGATACATAAATTAGAAACAATGACTGCTAAAAAACAAGGCTCTTAATGTTATTATTCAGAAAATAGTCAATGGAATTGAAATGATATTCAACGTAAAATAAAATGAATCTTAGACATTGTGCTTTGTCATTCTTAACTTGAAAGGGAGGGGTAATTCTTTTTTCATTTCATCCCCAATATCAACAACAATAATAAAAATCCTTAATCCTAAAATTTATTATACAATTTATATTTCTTTTCAATTAAATTTCATTTGTTTTAGGTACCTTAACATAAAACATTATTATAAACAGACATTCTTATGTTTAATGCATGAATAGGTTAATTTCTGAACACTTATTGATATGTGTTATGATTTCAGTTTTATTTATAAGCCTTTCAGAAAGCATGAATTATAATTAATGATTGATTGTTCAAATGTTAAATATTTTTCTAGCTTTTTTCCGTTATTTCTGAAAAGAAAATACCAATACAATAAAAGAAAATACTTAAATAAAAAGAAAATACTTAAATAAAAAGAAAATACTTTTTCTTATGTAATTCAGAAGATGCCTACAAAATTCAAAATGATGAAGCCATAAAATTAATACACAGTATTTTAATTACCTAGTTTTACATTAAATTTCAAAGTTTTACAAGTTTTCACAAATACATAAAAGCAGTAGGAAACTGAACCCATTTTTCCAAATTCCGCATCTGAAAAATAAGTGAAGACAGCAGTTAATAAAATGAACGTTATCAAAATATTAATGATTTGAAAAATGCTATATATTTTTTCCTATTTAATTTTCATATCAAATTAAATATTAAACATTAAAGTAAAACGCTGAAAGCAAAACTAGCATAACCAAGTTTTATATGATTCGTAAATAATGTAACAAATAAATTTAATTTTTATGCTAGTATAATTTGTTCCTTATAAAAATGTAAGCAATTACTTAATAACAAAAGTTAAAAATAATTTAAAATAATACATTGGTTATGGCTTATGGTTAACGTTATCTTTTGCTTACTTTACATAAGTGCTAAAAACATCTTTAATATAGGAAGTTTTTTGAATTAAATTATTAGTCATATATATGGCTATTTTACACATTTCAATAAACCAGAAACCAATACACAATTAAAAGTACTATTAGTTGGTTCCTCCAAAATCAAAATAGAAATCTTTAATGAAGATAACAACGGCGTCTCAGTTTGCAATATAAAATATTTTATGTCTACATTCATAAATATTCTCAGCAAAATAAGGAAACAATCAGAAATATGAATAACAACTAAATTATAAATAATGCCGTAAAAGGTTTAAAAAAGCCACGTAGAATAGTAGCAAGACTAAATGACTGAAGTCTTCATTCAAAAATCAATTTAAATTCAAAACTTTCTTTTCTGTATTTTTTAACATCTCAAAATAGGATTACTGCTTTCACTATGTAAATTTCCTACCCTGCCCCCGCCAAAAAAGTCATTTCACTTGCAAGGAAATATTTGCTGCAAACTTTGTATGAAAATAATCCAGTGAAAAAATTCAATTCTGGCTAGAATATTTTCTTTAAATAAATAAAAAATTTCCACGTAATATTAATTTATGATCCACATGAAGCTTCTTTCTCTACTATTTAACTCAGCTATTTTAAAAAGCTCAATTATGTAACAATCACCAATATTAATATGGTATAAATCATTAATAAATTTTATAAAAAACAGTCCATAAATTAGTGAATTAGATACCCAAAACAAAATTCTGTATATGCATTTGCTTACACATACCTAAAATGAATTAAATACACAATTAATTAAGTAAAACATTTTTAGTAAAATTATACATTTTAACAGCTAATAGCAGTTATCAAGTTTTAGCTTAGCATATTAATTTTAATAAACTCTTAACTAGCAGGATGATTAAAGCAAAATATGAAAGAATTCTACCTGGTGGAATAGTTTTATGAAGGATATATCAAAAGAAGCTAATCATGTTTACGTTACACATGGCAGAAACTGAGACAACTCCATGCAGCTGAACTATTAACGAGGAATAGAAGTTATGTGAAAGTACCAGTTCTGGGAGGCTTTAAGCACTTGATCGCAAAGGAGTTTTTCAATTTAAAATAGAATATGAGCTAATAGTATCTGGTAATAAAGAATTATGACCCTCCGTGTTTCACCTGATGTACAGTATTTGGTATTTTTTGCATTCTAGTATAAACATTAGAAACAGACTTAAATAACACAAAGTGTCACAATTTACTTGCATATTTTCTCTGTACTTTTCTTCTTAATTTTATTAGCATATGATTTAGGAACTTATTTATAGTAACAATGTATATTGCATACACAAATATAGGTAGGTAAAAATAATATTGCTGAAACTGATAAAGTCGTTTGAAATACATAATGTATATTAGTGAAAAGAGAGATGGTACATCTGAGTAAATTTGATAAATTGTATGACAATAATAATAAACAAATAACATAAGAAACTGAAAAAAATTTATTTGAAGTTTTTTTTTAACTCGTGGAAAGACAGACAGCATTTCCAACTTATTAAATCCAATTAGACTCTACCTTTGTAATTTTTAACTAACGTTTTGCATTTTTCTTATAGTTTTCATATTACTAAAATAGTTAATTTATAAAATTTTAGTAATATAAAAATATATCTGTAGCAAGATATAAGGGTTAATTGAGTTAATGTAGAGTAGAAAATTACCTTGTAATGTATCCAACAGGACTTAGTGGCAGTAATGTTTCCCAAACGTTCTATGCTTCGTTCTCTAGAAAAAATGTTAAATTATTATACTTAAACAAAAATTCATGTTAGTTATAGCAAAACATTAGCTACAATTACCAGAGTTAAATGCAAATCTAATTTTACTCCATTCTTGAAAACTAGCTAATTATTTTCAATTTAATGTTTAAATAATAAATCAATAACAGCGCTTAGCTACGTTTTTAACTTTAGTTTTTTTTTCCTTGCAAAAAATAACTATGCAGAATATTTTTAGGAAATAAATAGAACTTTAAGCATGCATTTTCCACATACTTAGTACAAATAGTTCATTCTATTTCTATTGTAATACATGAATTTATAGGATTTACATTAATCAGAGTTTTTTTAGATGTAGAGAATTTCATCTTCACTACCCAAAAATTCAGTTTCATTATTTTTCTCAAGGTCTGAAGTCACAGTTTCATTTCCTACTGAAACTATATCAGGACATTCATTTTTACCACCTTTTCTATTGATATTTCACCTTTTCTACTGATTTCTGTTCCGTCGAAAACTAATGCTATATGATACGTATATTTTTAAAATGTGAAAAGTTTAAGTTAGCTTAGAAACGTAATCATTCTTAAAAAAAGTTTGATTCACGTGGATGTTAGATCAACAGAATTACTTTCCTGTGCAAAAGTAATCTTCAGTTCAACAACATGATTTTACATATCTTCAAGATATACTGAGTTACAATTCCTGAAATGTTTTATTTTTTGGAATCTCATACTGCAGTATTAGTGCTTAGTGAAATACTATGAAGAAAATTGCTTGGTTACATTATTTACATTTCATAATTAATGGAAAATAAATCATTTCTTAGTTCATTAGAATTTATTTTGGTCATATTCAAAAACAAACAGTATTGATTCAAACAAATATACATTACGATTTCAGTAACTATGAAATGGTAATGGTATGTTTGTTTCGTGTCAATAACTACGGAATCGTAATGGTTTAATAACAATTGAAATCGTAATGATACATTTGTTTCGTATGAAATCCCAATGGTACGTACGTTATTGAAAATCGCAAATCTGTCTCTTTGATGGTCTGACAGACTGGACATCCTGTGTACTACCACTAAGCAGGGCATTGACTCACCAGACTGTAATATTACGATTTTTTTTTAATTTACAAGGGAAAAAACAAAAACATTTCAGCAATTTCTTGATTTTATATAAGCATTTCTGCATATTTACAGTTTCCATTTGCTATATCAAAATACTCGATTTAATAAAATATAATTCAAATAATTTAAAGTAGTTTAGATCAAATACTAACTTTTAAATGAATATTTTCATGCAATTCCAATAATCGAAATAACCATCAAGTTTTTCATTTGAAATATTATGTATAGAAAATCCTGAAGTTGCAGTAAATAGCAATAAATCTATTAATTTATTTAAAAGGTAAAGGAAAGCAAGCATTCTTACTTGAATTATGGCAGATCGTTTGAAACAGCAAAAATCAAAAAAACTAAACAAGCAAAAATGGAATCCATTCATGAAGGACTTAAAAAAAACTAGTATTTCAGTAATTACAAGTGCATGAAAGTTCAGTACAAAAAAATGAACACAGATGTGGAGCAAACGTACCCGTGTGTTACATAAAATTTCATTTTTAATAGCACAATATCTCCGAGTTAAAGATTATATATTAAAGCAAATTTATAAAACTAAATTCAATTAAATGTTTTTTAGAAAAAATAGTGAACATGTAAAAAATGCGAATTTCATAATTAAATGAAAGTTTCATGCTTTATGTTTTGGCATAAGGTAGATATTTTAAAGACAATTAGTGTATGCATTTATCAGAGAAGATTTCTGAACACTTAATCATGTTAACATTGCCTTTCTTTTTCCATTAGGCTATTTCCTGCTCAGTTGCAGTATGTTCTAAGATAAATATTAAAATGCTTGAGTAAAAAACAATATAACTATAAGAAAGGGAGAAACACAGAAACAATGAGAAACACACAAGTACAAAACAGGAAGTTTTCAATTTGTTGATGGTATTTTATGTCATTAGCAGTACCAAATTCTGAACATGAATGATTCGGCACGTTCACAATAGAACAACACATGCTTTAGGAAAATTGCATTTCCTAGAGTGAATCTATTTGTAAAATTTTACATAGGTGAAAAAAGCATGAATATTAAACACTGAAAATATAAAATTTTCACTTACTTTCTTCAAATAATGCTGTAATATCAGATCTGATATAGCAACCAATACATATTCTTCCAACGCCGATATCTCCGCTCAGCGAACAAGAATTACAATGCTTTTTTTTCTTTATAATTAAACATATTACGAAATTCTCTAAATTAGCATATGAAATAAATTTATTTTTGCATTGTATACATTTCTATTCACAGCATCTCTGTAGTAAAGTAATAATACAATTTTTCTACTAAAATTAGAAATGTCTGTCTATGCGCATGCCCAGTGTTTAATCGTAAAAAGGGTAATTTTGATAAGTTAGTGTAAAATTAACCACGTAAATTTTGAATTCATTTAACAGGAACGCTGTACTTATTCTGAAGATAAGAATAAGAATAAGAATGTCCTTAACTGCTTCAAGAAAAATATAAAATAATTATTTATTTACATTATTTATTTATTTTTTCCTCATATAAAAATATTAAAATCACTATATCATTTTCCCGTATATTAAACAAAATTTTTAAAAAATTAGCCTCATGTGATTTTTATAATAATGACTAAAGGAACTGAAATTTACGTAAAGTATTAGGATTCAGCTTGCAATTTCGTAGAGTTATTATTATTATTAAATAATAATATTAGTATATGGCATCAAAACTCATTAAAAAAACTCTACTTTTGCACACACTTCCTTTTTTCTTTGTTCAAAGGGGAAAAAACTGTAAAATGAGAAATAAAACAACAGATACTCTGAATCATAGATTTTTTTAAAAGGTTTTTAAAATTCGTATAATATTCGTAAAAGTAACGAATGAAAAGTACTATGTTGTCGACAGATTTTAATCAGTATATTTCGTTTCATTTAATTTTTGTAAAAATAACGTGCGTAAAATACGATAAAACGTCAATAGTATCTTGAGTTTTTTTATTCGTAAAACTTTCGTAAAATTAACGTGTAAAAAGGTACCCCACCCTTTTTTCGCCAAACTTATACGTATAGTTTTGGGGGCATGCTGCCTGGGTAGGCTGGGATGCAAGGGGTTAAACATTTCACAATTGAAAACAGAATTAAAATTTCTACCATTAAATATCTGCGTGTTATACTAAAAGGAAGTACTGATAGGCCTCCCACAACGCGGGTATCTTTGCAATCGTTTTCGCTCCAACACGGTTGGAAAAACGCGGAACTTTTCTTACAACGTGGTTTATGATATGTGTAGCGGCTTCCCCTAGTCTCCAGTTGGATAAACTTTTAACCGGCATAACGCTCCAGGGGAGAAAGCAGAAGCTTACCCCTTAAACTTAGACAGGAATTCTGCGATCCACCATGAACGCACTTTCAACCTCGTTGTACCCTTGTGACCAAGTGCATCATCTTTGCTCCACATCTTTGGCTTGATCGGTTTTCCAGTATTGTAAACTTATGAGGAGATTCGGATATAAACGAAACAGATTTGGTGACAGTTATATCCGAAACATTACCGATTGAAGATAAATATGAAGGTTTTTTCAATGAAGAAACCAAAATCTTCACTCTTAAAAGTATAGAAAAATGTTCGGGCATGCCGAAACCGATAGATTCTTACTTTTTAGTGAGCTATCTTCTGCCGAAGAAAGCGTAAATATTTAAAGTAAGAATTTAAAAGAAATATTCTAAATTACTTATCTATCTATCAAGAAATTCATGAAGATTTGCTAAGCAATCAGACAGAGTCTCTAAGATTTTTTTAAACAGATTTTTTTGAAACCATAACCTACCGAAGTGCAAGAGAACGCATCGATAAAACAAGCTCTGACCTTAAAATAAGGCCAGTCAAACGTTCTCGAACAACTGTAGTAAGTGAGATGATTAATAATTTTGTGAGCAACGCATTATGTTTCTTCTTAATTTGACTTGAAATCATAATCGTTTTAGTTTTTTATAAGATATTCAAATTTATTTAAGTTTTTTATGATATATTTTTATGTACATAAATTAAAAGAAATGACGAACATATTACTTCCATAAAAAGCAGTTTTTCTCTTTTTAGAACCGAATCCTAGTTTTGTATTAAGATGTATTGTATTATTTGTATAAAGATTTCCATAACGCGATTTTCCACAACGCGGGGTTTTCAAGGAACGTATCTATGCTATAGGAGACCTACCTGTTTAATATATCGTCTACATGAAAGAATAAAAGAATTTCCCATTAAATTCCCCAAAAAATTATGATAAAAAGTAATTTCCTTTCCTTTAAAAGTAATGGCAAATCACAAAGTTCTTTTTTTCCCTTTGTGCAGTCAGATTGCCTCAACATGCGCGTCATATGTTGTAAGATTGAATTCTTTAGATTATGGCAAAACATACGAGAACTGTCTGGCTAAAGGATGCATTCGGAGAAATCTTGTTAAACTAAACTGGGTAGTATTGCGCATTAAACACGGTGGGAACTCCCGTGCAGCCAGCCTGTTCAGCCAGAACAAATTTACAGTGTTCAGCGGCTTCACCGCTCGGTCGCTGGTAAGCACTCCGTACCTAAAAGCACATAGCATTCGTATAGTGTAAATAATTCATGCATTGCGTCATTTTTAATTTAGAATCTGGAAGGCAGCTTTTGCACCAGAATGTTAGGTTTCGGCGATCGTGACGAAGAAATTTGGCTCGGAGGAAGGTACTCGACACCACGGCATGGTATAGGAAGATCCTGTATAGGATGAAATTTATCTGTTAACAGTTCCATAATATTTTATATTTATTAAGATAAATAGGTCAATAAAATCTAAAAATTTATTACATTCTAAAATCTAAAATTTATACATTTACAAACATCCATGCCCTATTCGGGATTCGAACTTAGCCCCCTTGGTACGGCATTCAGCGTCGCTAAACAATATCCCGGCTGGGCGGGCATTAAAATGTTCCTTCCTTTTTGAAATAAGTGCATAATAATCATAAGTAGTTTTAATATTAATAAATGTGAGTTTATCCTCTTCTACCGTATGGTATTAATAAAGAGAGAGTTTAGAGAAACAGGAACTGAATATATTTCATTTTTGCTAACAACGGAAACAGATTTCAGGAAGCAAACAGTCAGTGCATTTGACAGGGTTTTAAAAGATAAATTAAACTAGTTTGTTTTCTTGCTGCAACGAAAAGTGAAACAACTTCCTGTATTCAGTTCTTCCTTTCACTTAAATATTTCGTCGACTTTTCTGTGAATAGATGAAAGAAACCAGTTTCCATATTTAATAAAGTTGATACGTAAAAAGACCTTTCTTAAAATACGCAAAAAAATATCATTGGCTTTCAAACAACGGACGCAGAGAGAACCAGGAAAAGAATTTTAATATCGCTGAACAAAAATTCAACACTTTCAATAAAAATTCAGCAATTTTCACTGAAAAAAATTCAAGCTAAAGGAAATAAAATAACACAATGCATTTTAAGGAAAAAATGGTGTAAGATGTATATCACCGAGAAATTTTGTAGATAAAGGAGACACTCTAAATATGATATTGCAACTGTCATGAATAAGTAAATAATGGAATCAGTTAATGGTTATTCTTAAAATATGAGAACGTTTCTAGACACGAGTATTGCAAATAGTTTTGCATTTCATTAAAAGAATTATGAAATGTATTACACTAATAATAATTTCCAATAACGGATTTTGATTCATAAAATTGTAAGACATTTTGATTTACTAATCTGCTTAAATTTTGTTTCTAGTTTAATCTAGCTGCAGTAGTTTAAATTTTATTTAATAACAACTTTTAAGATCTGAAGTGTTGTTCTGTTGAACGAAGTGAGTTTTAATACTTATTCACAACGCAGTTTCTTTGAGAATGGCCGTGAAAAATAATTATTAAAAACAAAAGAAAGTACTATAAGGTATTTCTCCCGCCTTCTTCGCATGCCTTCGTAGTGTAGTGGTCAGCACACTCCGCGCGTAACCGAGAGGTCCATGGTTCGATTCCTGGAGAAGGCGTTGCTCATTTTCCAAATAAATCCTAATGACTCTACAGTGGAGTCTGAACTAAAAAAGGTGGTGGAGGATGATTCTCCACCATCACTATTTGGCGATTAGATCCCCTAATACCCAGTCGCCCTTTAAAAAAGGGGGAAGTATAGAAGGCATTTCCCTCGCCTTCTTCGCATGCCTTCGTGGTGTAGTGGGAAGCAAACTCGATGCGTAACGGAAAGGTGCGTGGTTCGATTCCCGGCAAAGGCGTTGCTCATTTTTTCCAGCTCCTGCTTCCAAATCCATCCTAATTACTCTACAGTACGACTGCAGTTGTGCAGGGTAAAAGGTACTTAACAAGACCTATTCTGCAGAACAGTAGGCATCTCTTTCACGGTTGTTTGGTGGATAATAACCGGTCCATTCTCTCCAAATCAAATAACGCCTTGTATCGCTTTGGAAGCTACACTTGGACTCAGCCGTAAAGATAACAACCCTCCATTGATCAGCCATCCAGTGGATATGTTGACGATCCCAACTCAAACGTTTCCTTTTGTGATATGATGTTAGCGGCACGCGTATGGCTGGCCGCCGCGTGTACAGACCTCCTGCGCGAAGCCTTCTAAGCACTGTTGACGTTGACACCAACCTTCCGGTGACTGCAGCAAGGGAAGATCTGAGTCGGATTTACGGTACTATTCCTTCGTGCGCATAACAACAAATATAGGTCATCGATGCTCGTCGTAGAGGTTGACCGTCCTTGGGTGAACCTCCTGGATGCCGAATCTGTGGTTAGAAATTGCTGCCGAAGTCTATAAACTACAGTAGGACTGACATTCAGCCAGTTGGCCACTTCTGTCTGTCCTGTTTCTAGTCTCCCAATAGTTCTCCATCGCAGTTCTTCGGGCAAATAATGCATAAAGGTCATTGTTACAAATTCAATATTCCAGAAATAAAGAAAGTATTGCAATCGTGAGTAACTTCGGGTGTCATATTTCAACAGAACTATCCATTTTCACCCTTTCCAAATCCATTCTGATTATTTTGTTTGCTTGACATATGTACGTTAAGAGAGAAAAAAGGACGCTTTATTCTAACGCTGATATTAAAATGGATTTAAGATAGATCTAATATGAATTTCTTTCTGACATCTGTACGTACGTGTATATATCTCATACAACTCAACAACGATTAGCCATAGAACGGAAATTTTATATATGGGACTGTTATAACACCTGGTTGTGTGCCTCTTTTTTTATTGCAATCGGCGGAATCAAACTTATATACATAAATCCATTCCCTTAATCGGTTAAAAAGTCCTATACCTATATCTGGTAGAGTTTCACACCTGTTAAGAAGAAAAGAATTTTAACTTTCGTACAACAGAAATTGACCGGGGTATTTAATTTCGAAATGTGCAGTTTTCGATGTCAATTTCAAAATGCCTTGAGAGATCGGTTGATTAAGTTAAAATAATTCGAAGATATAAATTTAAATGAAGTGCAGCAAAAAATGTTCATAATTTGATAGGCCGTACAAAGAATTCATATGATATCTACATTAGATATTTTGGTTTTATTTTCCAGCAATATTCTTTGAGATTCGTTACACCTCCAAATACGTGGATCACCTGGAATCTTTCGGAGTACTAAAACATTCAGAGGATTAAGTTTTCTATTTTCTGATAACCAAATTTTTATTTACTGTAATAAAAATAACTTTATTTATTAATGCCTGATATTTTATTATTTCAACAATCATTATGAAGTGAGAGTTAGTTAAATAAAAATACTTCTATTTCTGCAAAAAAATGCAAATAAATAATATAATGAATTATTTTTCATGCTATTGAATTCGACGTAAAACATTTTAGAAAGAAATCGAACTAAAAACTAAAAATTAACTTCATTTCCTTTGGGAGAGGGGATAACCAAACCATGTAATTAAAGTTTGTTATATTTAGAGCTCAGATAATTGGAGTTCCGTGTTATTTAATCTGACTTATTTGGACAAAAATTGATGTTTGTTTCCTTCTGCGAAAAAAATCGTTTTTCTAAAACTAGTACACTACTACCCATCCAAAATTATTCTTAATTTTTCCAATTATAACAGTACATTACTTTTCAGTACAACCATACGGTCGCTTAATAATGACATCTATTCCTCAATAATATTTCAACCCTTTTCAAATACAATAAAATTTAGTAACAGAATAGCTGCTCATCTGGTAGCAATTTCTATTCAGTGATTTTACGTATTAGTAAGTTGTGAATTTAAATATAAAGAAATAAGAAACAAGCTAGTTGTAATTTTCCCCAAATCCCTCATAAAATTTAAGAGCTTCCAATACAAAAACACTGTCAAGAGCGCAGCTGAAAAATAAACAATTGAAGGGTATTAGAAATTTCAGGAATTAACTCATAACGGATTGATCTCTCGTGAAAACTCAAATCTGTAGCAATAATGTGCTGGCTTCCGGAGTAATGGTCGTACAGAAGAATACAGAAAATTCTAGGTTCTTCTTAATATTGAAATAGTCTTCAGATTCCGAAATTTTGTATCATTCAAAAATGGCTGCATTTGAAAAGAATTCTCCCATCAGTGGCCGAATGAATAAGAAAAGTGAAACTGCTAGCCGTGTTCTCGCCAAATCAGTTGTAGTCACGTGTATTTGCGCTTTTCTCATATATCACGTTGTAGAGACATTAGGTTTATTTCGAAGCAGGAGTCATGAAAAATGTGCAACGCCTTCGCCGGGAATCGAACCGCGGACCTCTGAAATACCGGCTCAGTGTGCTGACCACTACACCACGAAGGCATGCTAAGAATGTGGGAGATATACCTTACAACGTAAATAAAAGTTTTTATGTTTAGAAATTTTTGTATAAGAATTTTAAATTATTAAACTTGTACAGTTTTAAATTATTAAACTT
>KK121563.1:176023-243296 GCA_000611955.2 Stegodyphus mimosarum | reverse complement strand
GGCAAAATTTTTTAACAGTTTGTTAGATTATTATGTTAATGTTATTAGTATATTTCGTTTTTTTTTTGTGTGTCTGTTTTGATGTTTGTATTTCTTGTTAGACTGGGATCCTTCTTATTTGATTTAGTAATTAAGTGTATATATATCAGAAACGGAGTAATATTTAATTAATAAATGCTAGTAATGAGAAGTAAAATGCTGCAAAATTAAATAATTAAAAGAAGATAAAATATATAAAGTTAATATCAATGAAGTGTGAAAAGTTTTATAGCAGGATTGTATAAATTAAAAACAATTGAACTCATAACTTGAGAAACAAAATTGAAATAAAAAATAAATCAGTAAAGCAAACAAATGAAAGATAAATACAAAGATAAAACGAAATTGGAATAATATTAAATAATACCTGATAGTTGCTTGATCTTTGTGAAGGAACAAACGATAACCTTTTACACTCCTCGTGAATTATTTATCATAGGAAGTATGATTTTGTAAAGTATATTGAAAGAGAAAACCACTCGTATTCGCATTGCATATTGAGGAAAACCACAAAAGCATGGTAATTCGGTTATCAGGCTCGTAACTCGAGAAGAACAACCAGAGTGTGCCAGTCTTATTCACCTGGTAAACCGATCTCGCATGAGCACGCATGAGAAAATTAGTTTAAAACTTCAATCCTTGAAGTGTTGCATTAACCACGAACTAAAAACAAATTTCTTTCACGTTGTGGTACTTTTGAATTATTTCTTATATCCAAACCTTTTCCCAGGTAAAATAATGGGTATGTAATTTTATGGTTTAAACAGGTACGACAGACATTAATACGTTAGAAAAGAAAAACTTTTCAATTCGAATGAGCTCTCAGATCGAAAGGAGTTACAGAATTCCTAACGTGAAGATCAATGAAGAGATCCAGGTTTCTCCCTGAACTCCAAGATGTTAATCCGGGAGGAGGAAGCTCCTCTACCCCTATCCGAACGTTTCGCTCGGTGTGGGGGGACCAAAGAAAAAGAAAAATAAACACCCCGGTCCTCGTCACACCCCTGCCTTGAGTTGTCACGTGCTTTTGTATTGGGTCGACATGCGCGGACCGGCCTGCGCAAGGGATGCACCGATCCCTGATCCCTCCCATCCCTCTCGAAGACCCGAACGAGAGCTTCTGCAGTGCAGTGCGGAGCAGACGACAAGCACGTAACCTCTTCCAAACCCCCCGCGCCTCTTTCACTTCTCGTCCGTGTGTGTGTGTGTGCGTGTTTGTGTGTATCTTCTATGTTGTCCGTCTGTACGCCGCCACCGCTGCACCACGCGCCTTCGACACGAGGAAGAGAAAATCAACAGCAGCCTCAGATTCGCCCCAATCATCTGTGATTTTGGACCTTGCCTCTCTCATAGCTCGGCGTGTTCCCGTCGTGTCGTTTCGTGTTAATTTCTTTTTTTCACTTTACCGTTTTCTTGAGGAAGAAATTTCTCGTCTGAAGCTTCAGCATGAATTATTCCGGAGGTGTGAACTCTGGTAGGGGTGGATCAGGTGGCGGTGCGGGGTCCACGACCCGGTACAAGAAGGCAGACGGCGGTCAGAAAGCGGATGGGGAAACAACCGGCCTCGACGATGATATGGTGAGTAATTAATTTTCTCTCACTGTGCCTTAGACAGAATGAAAAACCTACCGCCAGGTTCAGAGGTCACTAAAAATTGTGCCATCTTGTTGAAACACAAGCAAATAGATTTAGAACGAAGTCCTAGGACAGTGAAAACAGAACAGCTTTTGAAATACAAATAACCGAACGAATTACGATAATGTTGGGTAGAAAACAGATGATAGAAATAAAATTGAATAATGATAAACTTGAATTATAATTACGTTCTCAAATAAATTCTAGAAACATTTAAATACAAGAAAGTAAAAAGCATAACATCTTCAGCTTAAAACTATTTATGAATTAAGTTGAACAATTAAAAACTGCCCCCTTTCATTTTTATGTTTTGTGAGTAGGGACGGTTTTTAATGGAACACTGTGATTTTTATCATACGAACGTAACATTAAAAGTGCTCTACATTCGTATTGTTTTAATCTATCTGATTTAAATAATTTAATAATTTGATTAAAATATTAAATCATTGTAAAGTTATTTTGGTTCCTGAAAAATTTTAGATTATGGTAAAATTATAGCGTAAATGATTTGCAACACGCTTTGGTTATTAAGTTTAAAATCTAAAATTTTATAATATGTGGGCTAACGTATTCTAGATTAGTTTATAGAGTATTCACGAAACGGATATTGGCTTATAGTGACTTGATTTTCAAATTATAAATTTTCACCTCTAAAGGAGTTTTTAACGCTTCTTTTTCATCCTTATTAAATTGGAATTTTATGACACGACTATAATTCGGACATTAAATTGTATTCTCTTTGCACTCTTATATACTTATTGTATTATGAAAGATATATTTATCGTATCTAAAATAAATCTTGGAGTGATATGAGTATGCTATTATTTACCTCGAATCATGATCATAAATACTGGATTCAGTATCTGTTTCGCTGCAATTGCCCTTCCGAGAAGAGAAATATTTTACAGTATTATCTCTTGAAGAAAAATAAAGTATAATACTTTATATCATTTTTATTGCTGTAATATGAGGGAAAATATTGTTACCACTAAAGCATCGAAAAAATGCTCTTGTTCGGACACGTATTTTTATGGTTTAGAAATGTTTTAGTAACGTAGATGAGATTCCTTATTAAGGAAAAGTGTAAGAAATAAGTGTTGTTACTAAACTCTTATATATCTGTACTCTGTAGATTTGTATAAAAGTTCTTATAGATAACTGCTTTAAACAGTTGGAGGGAAAGTATCATTTTATCGTCTTTTAGAAGAAGACGAAGTATCAAATTCCGTTTACTTAATATTCACCTTGTATAAAAGTAAATTTTTTTGAGATAAAATATGAGTTTTTGAGACATTTTTAGAACTGTATGTAAAGGACATTATTTACTAACGCTTCATGTCAAATTATGCCTTTCTGAAAGTTAGTGATACGTCGGTTGTTTTGCAAATGATATAGACACATGATAGTTTTGACATTATTTTCTAGGCAAGAAATTTCATACAAAGAGACCATTTGCTTTTATAATGATTCAAATATGATTTAAATTTTTATTTAACTATTTAATAATTATAATTATTATGTATGAGCGAATTGAGAATGAAAATTATTTTTTACTAAAACTGTCACTTTCTATCAGCATCTTACATTTCTGTAATATAATTTATGGGTTAGTTGAAAGGTTAGTCGCGTTCAACTAGCAATATTGAACAAAAATTTCGTATTTTGTTTACTAAGTTTTTACGTAAAAGCTATCGATAGTCTAATGAGCAATTACTGAAAACATTTATTAATAATATGAAGTTGTTTTCTTTTAAATTCAAAGATTCAAGTAATATTAAAGAGAAAAGCAACAAGCAATTGAGCATGATTCATAGATTACTGCTCATTAGAACAAAAATTTCTCTAAAATTTTGATTGTATAGCGCATGCGCGGTAATGGTAATATGAAAATATATGACGCAATTGTTCTTTACTAAAAGTAATTTACTTTTATCTATACTTTCCAGAGTTGTATTTATGCTTCAGTTGCTAGGTTTTGAAAATAACGCGATTTTAAAAATAATAAATTTCAGAGCTCGTTTATATTACAGAATATTTTAGTTTATTTTCAAAGAATGCTGCTGAAATTTAAACTTTAAATCCCTTATAATATAAAAAGGATCGTTTTCGATTATTTTCTTCTTTTTTGGGGTGGGAGGGAATTGGTTTTTATAAAAGATGAGATTAAATTCTTATTTTTCTATTCCTGGAAATTACAATTATTTAAAATTGTTTTTAAATAACCCTATGTCATTTTGAATGCATTGAAATATCGCTTATTTTAACAAGCATTATAATGCAAACTTTTGAGGCATTTTATTTGTTAATATTTATGAATAATACTTTTGAATGCCAAGTAGTACAGTGATTTTTGACTTAATTTTAATGGTGCTAAAAGTTATATAGATCAACTTACCTCTTTCTTGCGAAGTGTTTTAAATATTATAACCTTACAAACAGCTTTCAAGCTGATAAATTTGCATCAATTTGCGTCACCTACTTATAAGTCTTTATGACTAATTTAGCGAAATCAGTTACTGTTGAAGTTTACTAAGATGTTTTACTCTTTTTCATGCTACTAAAATCTAATTAGAAGATTAACTGAGATTAAATCTAGCGGGTATCTCCCTCATGGGATTCATTTTAAAGTGACATATTAACTAAAAATAATTTCTAAAACAGAATTTAAATCTTTTAAGTTGATATTTAATATTTTCTCAGTGAACTCTAGTTCCTTATCTATTGTTAGAAGGAATTTATATTTGTTAAAGTATCATTTTATTTTTTTCTTAACATTTATTTTCTCTACTTATAATTACGAATGTACTCTGAATGCTTTAAAATGCGCTATCGAGTCTAATAATAGAAATTAAATCATTTTCTCACATCAAAGGTCTATGTGGTAGCTTTTTTTCATTATGCACTGTACTGATGTTTTATAGTAGCAAACTTAGTGTTTAAAAATGCCCCTGTTATGCTTCCTCCAGTAGTAAAAACGCTTTTTGCTAGACTGCTTTTATAATTATCTTTTTTCAGTCCATGGTTTTATCTAGTTTTTAGATTTATTTTATGGATTAATACATTTCAACAGTAAATTTGTATGCAGAATTATATAAATCATTAAAGAATTGTAAACAGTAATCTACAAAATTTTGCCTTACCGTAAATATAATCAAAGCAACTGGAAAAAGTTCTTATAAATTCTAACGTCTTCTTCAGCATCTTCTTATATTTTTGGAATTTTTATACCAAGACTATTTTCTAACTGTTTTGTAAAGTTGCTGATTTTTGGAAATAAATTTTTGGTTCTAAAAAGAACTGCTTTTCATCAATTTAAAATTTTTTAACGGGAAAAAAGGGAGAATTGTTCTCAAGTTTTGGAATCCTAACTAAAATTATTCATACGTATTATACTTCATCAGGATGTTACTTAATTGTTTCTTCGTTAAAAAGCACTACAGTCAAATACCAAAAATCCGCCAACCTGAAATCCGCCAACTCCTGAAATCCGCACTGCCTCTTAAAATATAAACATTGAATTTATAGGTTCCAGAAACCGCAGAATTGAGAATGAAATACCGAAGAAAAATATTTATCCAATAATGACATCATAATTACCGAATAATAATGATTCCGTGTGAAAAAAGATCTTAGCCCAGAAGAGGTTTTCAGTATGGTTGATGTGTTCATATGAGCTAACACTGGCATATCAGATAACCGATGTTGAAATCATTGGCTCTGCTTTGAACTCGCCACAGCAAGAAAACGATTCCGACACCCACACAGGTAATGAATTTGATAGGAGTGAGAAAATATCTTAATGAGGGTTTGGAACATGGTGAAAAATACCTAAAATATTTAGAACAGAGCTGTGTCACAGAGCAAGAGATTATGACCCTGTAGAATTTACAAAAAAAACTTTTTCTGGAGCACCTAAAGTTTTAAAAGAAACCTCTATCAGAAAAATGTTTGAAACAAGTAAAAAAAAATGAAATATTTTATGCTTTACTAGTATCTCTTATTTTTACACGTCTCTATTGTATATGCCCTTAATGCTTTAAAATATTCTGCAATCACTAACATATATATATATATATATATAATTTAATGCATGTAACAAAATAATGCAATAATGTATATTATTGTACATAATAATATAAGTAAATGTATCTAATATGCCTTATCTATTTTGCACTTTTAGTCTGAATATTATGATTTGGCTTTTCAGTCCTGAAATCCGAAAAATCCTAAAATCCACACAACCTCTGGTCCCAAGCGTTGCGGATTTTTGGACTTCTACTGTATTTTGTACATCAATATAAAATTTGAGAAAATCATCGTTCTTTTTTAATATTAGCAAATCATCATGCCTCTTCTTTACAGCATAACCTTTCTTAAACTTATAAACATCTTAAACTGATTTGGCCACATTTTATTCCTCATTTTGTAATTTTTCGGACTATCCTTGAAGTTTGGGTTTCGTCAAGTTTGTTCAAGTTTCCTGAAAATGGAAGTCAAATTTTTAGAACTGTGTGCATTACTGTCTAATAGAATAAGATCACATTTTGAATTTCTTCTGCAAAAGCAAGAGTTAGTTTAATGTAAATAGAAAACATAAAGCTTTATATTTATTATACTGGTTTAATATATAACATTAAATAAAATATATAATTATTGGTATTTTACTTGGTTACGAAAAATAGAAATTAAATGTATTTTAATTCGTGGAAAGTAAAATAAAATATAATGTATTTTGGTCTGGAGAGACTGACTGAAGATAATAGTTTTGTTTTTAGTTTTTGGGTCGTAATACAGTCCTATTTTTAGGTTTATAATAATTGCCATGAAATATTATCTTCTGTATTTTAGCGAATTACGGAATTAGGTTATTCAACATTCCACATTAATTTTCGACGGCTTTTACTTAAGTCTCATGTTTTATTATGTAAAAGGTAGTGATTGTCAATTAAAGGTATTACTTTCTTTTTCATACTTACTTAAAAGTAATTTCCATTAAAAAGGAGCGCATACTGCATATGTAAATGTGAAGTTTCATAATTAGCATATTACAGAAAATAATGAATTTTTACCTGAAAATATTCGTAAAAGATTTAGCAGATTTGCGAAGTAAATTGAACATAGCGTTAATTAAAGTGCATTTTAAATAACAAAAGAACTAGACAATACTTTTTAAAAACAAATAAAGATCCTTTTTTTTTCTTGCACGAAGTAATGGAAGTATCGTAATCGCAACCTTTTCTAGTATTATATTTTAACCAAAATACCCATTTTTACAATTTTCGAATCCATTTCAACAATTGTTTTACGCAACATCTGTACGTACGGACAGAATAAAGGGCTCATTTTTCCAAAAAGATTCTAAAATGAATTTAAAATCGATTTAAATGAGATTTTTTTCCTGACATATCTACGTACCTATGTATGTATGTACCTCGTAAAACTCAGAAACGAGTTAATGTTCTTATGTTCCCTTTAAGTTTTTTATACATTTAGTAAATCTGCATGAAATAATTTTAGAATTGTCAAAAATTAAAAACTTTTAAGTGTCACAAGGCCTAATGTGGCGGCTATTATTTACATTTGAAGCTATTTATAGTGCAGTAATTTAAGTCAGTTGGTTCACCTACTTCAGTGTCTTTATGCCCAGTGTGACCAGAAGTTAACGAATGCGCAGTGAAAATCTAGCCTTTCTGCCCGTTGGGCGAATTGTTTGTTTTTGCGTAGACGTTCTAATTTTAATTGCAAAAATAGTTTTTCTTTAAACGTTTTTAACTGTATTTGATATTTTAGGATTTTCTGCACTTTACAATTTTTAATGAATGTGTTTTGAGATTTTATGTATTTTTGCTTTGCCGCAAAATGAGAACTGAATTGATTGAAAGAGAAATATATCTAATGAAATTCTAAGAAATAAGTTTAAATGAAATGCAGAAAAAGATATATGTAGTTTAACAGGCCGTACAAGGAAGTCATGTATTATTCACATCAGAGATTTGAACATTTGCTTATGAATCAATTTATTAATATTGTTTTCTCAGATCAATAATTTTACACTGCCTAAAATGTAATAGACAAATTTGATTGATGAAAAAGATCATTAATATGAATTTCATTCTTTATAGACAACTCAAAATAGAAGTAATATAACAAATACGATCAATAAACCGATGGCAAGTAAAAAAACGAGTTTTTCAGGCATGGCTTCTCGAAATTTTGCAATTATTAAATATGCAGAATTCATGACATGAACATGTGATTTCATGTGATAAACAATGAGTTCACTGTCATATGTTCCTAGCTATATAGCTTGAGTGAAATATTTTCCTGTTGTTATTTAATTATTCTCAAAGCTGAGTAAGTTTTAAAAGCTAGATAAAAATAAGAAATATTATTAGAGTAATGTGAAGTTATGATGCAAAATTTTGCTTGCTTAACGAGGAACACTACATCCAGCAGTAGAATACAACTAGTCAGCCCTACGTAGTTGATCCTAGATGTAAACGTAGAGTATCTCAATCCGTATCTAATCAAGAACCTCAATATTCAATAATTCAATAATTCAAGAGTATAACAAGTTTACAATTGTGTATATCGACCATTTGAAATGCTTCACAACACTTGAAATTCTGCAGCGTAAGTATAAAGAATATATATATGAGGATTCCAGTTTCACAAACAATACCTCTTAAGTGCTAAGAAAATATGCGTAGTGGATTCTTGATGTATAGAAAGAACATGTTCTGGAGTAATGATTTCCATTGAAACTGTGTCATGGCCTTTTCGTACATGGCGTAAGCCTTATTTCAACAAATCGTAGTCTGATTTAACGGACTGACGAATATAGTATGCATGTCTAGAGAGATGTTAACGTAATACATTATAAAATAGCAGATTTATTTTACAGAATAGAAATTCATTTGGCTTATATCTCAAAACAATTTTATACTTTAATGGAGTCTTCTATTTTCTATCTTAATTTATCATTTTTACCATACAAATGCTAAGTGAATGAGAAATACTACAAGCGACCACCATTTCCAAATCTGTAAGAAGGATTCCCAAATCATAACGTCGCCTTTTAGCCAGGCAGTGCATTTTGACATATAATTCTTATATGCCGCTTGGGAAAGTTTCATAAAACACAATTCGTAAGATAAAACTCATCAAGTAATATGAAAGGAAAGTACTTGATACTTGGTTTTTCCTCAAGAAATAAGTTGGGTTCAGACCGAATGAACTACATGTAGTACACATTTCAAGGAGGGAAGCTCGATTGTATGGAAATAAAATCATTCTGCTCTGCTTCGTCTTGCAGAAACAAACTGTTAATAACAATGGGATTAGAGCTTCAAAGCCTGAGTTGACAAATATGGTGATATCTGCCTATGATGACCATCTACAGCTCAAGACGAATCTGGTCATCTTTAGAAACCATTACAGAATATAACTCTTGGTGATGATCAATACTCTTATTTAATTATGTTCTCAGAAATACTGTCATTTTCAGAAGTAGTTTTCTTAGAGGAATATTTATCGTGAGAGGTTTCGCTAGTTAGTTCCTAGCTGTTCCTTTTAGCTCAAGATGAATATCATGATCATATAGACTCATTAGATATTTTTGAAGCGGGAGACATGAAAAATGAGCAATGACCTCGCCGGGACTAGAACCTGCACCTCTCGAATACGCGCCGAGAGTGTTACCGTTACACCACGAAATGATGCAGAAAGGAGGAAGAAAATACCTTATACTCTAAAATAGACAAAAGCGAGATAAAAGTAGTACCAAAAATTACATCAGTGTTTTCTTTCAGAACAGTGGTACCAAAACTAAATTGGTAAAGTGATTAATTTTCCTATTCACGAAAAGGATTAGTTAATCTTAATTAAATTTCGTTAACCAATTTAGGTTATTAATTAATTACTCATTAACTTTAATTAGTGAATATTAGTTAAGCTTAACTAAGTAAAAATATAGCTTTAGTTTGCGTTACCTAATCAATCAACTGTTAGAAAAACTAAATCACTTTCGGTACTACCGTTCTGAAGACAAACAGTGATTTAGTTTTTGTCACCACTTTTATTTCACTTTTGGCTGTTTAAGATCCTAATATTCATTTTAGCTATAACTAAAAGTTACCTCACTTTAGTTAGCTAAGCATGCCAAACTGAAGCGATAAGTTAAGCCTACGGAATCCAAAACTAAAGCGGTGTCGTAAACTAAATCTCTGTTTGCCTATGGAAATGATCACATTAAACATAATCAGTTTTCTTTTATAAACCTGAACAGCATGCCGTATTATGTCAATTACCATCAACATAAGAAACAAGAAATAAAACTTGTCGTCAGAAAATTTAAATAGAAGATTCGTTGCCTTATTTTTTAACACATTACTGTAAAATTTTTATCTTTTGTCTTAAATGACTCAAAAAATTTTAATACGGAACTTAGTAAAACTTAATTACATTTTAGTACAATTGTTAACAAATTCAATTCTGTTCCGTTTGAAAAGAAGATAACAATGTACACATTACAGAAAAGCGTTTTCATGATTTACAATAATGTATTTGCAGTACATTTTTGTAATAAAGAATATGATTGGTTAGATTTTATTTAAATAATAAAGGCATGGGAAACGAAGCAGCGAAATCGATCGATCGAATTCCATTACAAAAACATGGCGCCCCGTGCTTTTTTAATTGTAATATAAAATTCTAGATGAATTTCGAAGAAAGAATTATTCAGACTCTTATTCTCATTAAATTATATGATAAATTATTTTTGTTCTTTTATCTCATTAATTATTTTATGAGTTTTAAAGCTTATTTTGTGAATGTTTTTAATTCAAAAAAAATTGTATTTCTGTTACAATAATAGCCTTTAAATTACTACAAGCAAACTATATGAATGAAGGTGGAAAATTGCAAGAACTGACTGGGTTTTTAATTGCAAAATTTTTATTGCGCTTTAAAAGTGTGAATTTTCAAACAAAAATTAAATATCTTCAAACATGAAATTTGAAAGTGCTCATAATATTTCATAGGTAATAAGACATTTCGAATTTCAAAACTCATTCTGAAACACTGTCACACATAAAATAACAGGTTTTATTTAAAGTTACTAGCGGGCAAGTACGCCCGCTTGTTCGCCGGGACAGCCTGTTCGGCGTGATTCGAAAGTTAGACGGAACTACCAGTGTTCACTGATTTTCTAGCGGGCAAACCCGCCCGCTGTTCTAAACCCGCCCGCCCGCTGCACTATACGCGTTATATATGGGAAAACACGAAAATGCCCCTGCAGTCAGCCCATTCACGGGATTCGAACCTCGGTGCGAACTACCAGTGTTCATTTAGCCAAAGAAGTATATTACAGATCACCATTTTTATGTATAATATACTATCACCTGTTTTTGTTGTTGTTGTTGTTTTCAAAATATGTGGTTGCCGCTGAATAATAAAGCAATGGAAAGTTGCTTTTAGAAATAATTTGGTTGGTTTTCAAGTAAATGATGATTTTTTAGCATTATTTTCTTGGTCGTTTTGCTTAGAAGAGATTTCAGTGAAGCGAATCAAGTGTGATTTTATTGTAGGGAATATAAAATGAATATTAAAATTGCATTTTTAGCGCTTTTAAAGAAATGATGCTATCTGTATTTGGAATAGAGAATATCCTGCTTCACCTGCACAGTGGTCCAGAAGTGTTTTCCCGACAATTCTTTCACAGAATAAAAGTTGTTTAATTTATAGCAAATTTTTTAAGGAACTCAGTTTCTGGCTGGACATTGCAATTTTTACAACTTTTTAAAATCGATTTGGACTCGTTTCAAGCGTTTTGTGCAGCTGCGGAGCGGCGATGAAGATATAAAGCATATTCTTCCTGAATATATTCATCATGTATAGCAGAGAAAGATATATCAGGCAACTTCGCCTGTCTTGATCACTAATTTTTTCTGAACTTTATCGGACAAAAGAGACAATTTCTTCTTTTAGGAATTTCATCCTCAGTTTGGATTATTGAGTTATTATTTTATTTATTTATGTTTGCCTATTTCTTTATTTATTGTTACGAAATGGTTAGCTGCGGTTGGATAGCTTCCCCAACAAAGCGAGGTTAGGATTGCCAGAAAGTGGCAAGGAAAGGTAGGGTTGCCTTATTTAGCGCGAAATCTTCCATTTGGTGCTAAAATCGGCGATATGCCATAAACGGAGCGAGAACGTTCTGCAACGAATTCTTACTGGTTTTTCCCAGAATGTTCTAGAAGGCAGGTCAAAAGCTATATAAACCCTGCCTGTACGCGGAGTAGCAGTGTATCATGTGGGTATCTTGAGTTCAGTGTAGTATGTTAAGTTCTGTAGTACTGTTTTGAGTTCGGAGATCAGCTTGACAGCAACCGAGAGCCGTACTTTAGTGCTTTGTTGTGAAACTGTCTTCCCAGTTATAACCTGAAGGCTGTGTTGCTGATTATTTCAGCGTATAATACTGACGAATAAATTGTGCTTTGACTTTTCATTAGGTGTTGTTGTCAATCAGTCCAAATCCACGAAATCGTAGAAAGCAACAATATTTGTTATTTTTATTTGCTAACGTTTTTAAATAATTTTCCCCATTTGTAGTACTAGTATACATTTGTTTATTTATTCTGTTAGCGTTGTAACTTAGTTGTGTTAAAAAAAGAGAAAGAAACTGCGCTTTTATTGCAATATACGTAGGCTATTCAGAAAGTAAGGAACGTTTTGGAATTAAAAAAGAAATTAAGTACAAGAAAAAAAATTATTATATACATCAGAAAGACTGAAATTCTGCTTTTCTACATAATCACCAAACAAACTGAGGCACTTATCATAGCGGTGGACAAGCTTTGAAATTCCTTCGTCATAGAATTCTCCTCCTACGATTTCGGCCACTCAGTGACGCTCACCCGCAGCTCCTTGTCGTCATCAAAGCGCTGTGTTGCTAGCCAGTTCTTCATCCTTGGAAACAAGTGAAAATCAATACGTGCAAGATCGGGATTATAGGGCGGATGAGGGAAAACATCCCATTTGAATGAATTGAGGAGTTTTTGAGTGCGGTTTGCCGTGTGAGGTCGGGCATTGTCGTGCAAAAACAAAGTTTTGGAAGTCAACTTTCCTCGGCGCTTGTTTTGAATTGCTCTCCTAAGGTTGCGCAAAGTTTGACAGTACCGCTCAGAGTTTATTGTGGCACCACGTTCGAGAAAAGCAATCAGAAGCACACCTTGCCTATCCCAAAACACAGTCGCCATAATCTTCTTTGGTGACAAGGTTTGCAAACATTTTCTTGGTCTTTTGGGGGAACTTGTGTGCCCTCACTGCATGGACTGTAATTTTGTCTCGCAATTCACGTGTCTCACCCACGTCTAGTCACCAGTTACGATTCGATCCAGTAATGAATCACCATGTCTGTCGTAGGCCTCCAGAAATATCAAAGCTGCCCCCATTCGCTGACCTTTATGGTGGTTTGTAAGCAATTTTGGCACCCATCTTGCACAAAATTTGTGGTAGCCTAGCTTTTGTGTGACAATTTCAAACAACAAAGTCCGTGAAACTTGTGGAAAACTAAGCGGAAGCTCCGTTATTGTGAAACGGCGGTTTTCACGAATCTTTTTATCAACTTTAGCGACCAGTCCGTCAGTCACAATGTTAGGGTGTCCACTCTTTATCGTGAACGTTAGTTCGGCCATTTTTAAACTGAATGCACCATTTCCGGATTGAAGTTTCATTCATTACGTTGTTTCCGTACATTTCACGCACTTGCCGATAAATTTCCAAAGGTATTCCAACAAAAACCGTATCACAGACCGCACATGACGACTGGCGGGATTTTCAATTGCAGCGTACATTTTAAATTTGAATATCGAAACAACGGCAGCGTGGAAATGTTCCCGTTGTGATGGCTGGATGTTGACTGAGATGCCGAGCATGCAGACACCAAAATATACGTGATCGGCGCTCACCTAGCGACGTTAGACGGAAACGTTCCTGACTTTCTGAATAGCCTTCGCTCGTATAAGGTAAATTTTTATAAACCAGAACATTTGACGGGCATTAATAGCTCATGAAATACTCTTACTTTCCGGACCGTTATTGCTACGATTCCCTAAAAATAAAATTTGAAAAATCCACAAACCTTTTTCATGATATTAATTCAGAGCAATAATATGGATTAATTAATGTAGAGCAAACTGTTCAACTCATCTCCACAAGCAAAATGTTTGAAAAGAAAAATATTGATATTGTAAAAGTTTGTAGAACACCTTCGCTCGTAGTGCACATTTCGAAAACAATTTGCCTTTAACAACTTCAGTATTTGAAAAAAGCAAAAACAAATTTCCTCTCTAAATTAGCCAGGAAACCTTCTCAAAAGGCAAATCTCGAGAAGCAAGTTTGAGCACCAGTATGCAATTATTAGCAAACAGAAAAAAAAGTTTTCTTTTCTCCATTTATTCATAAGCACATAATTTAATCATTATTTCTATGTCTACATATCACTGTCAAATGTTTAAATGAATTCTTCCGCTTCTAGAAAATCAATGAACCACGTGTTTTCTCTCTTTCTAGAGTCTATAATTATCCGATTTTAGAAATGTGCAACTGTAATTATTCCCTGACTCAGAAATTACTGTTTACTAATCTAATCAACTATTTTCCAGCTTAAAGTAATTCAGTTAGAAGTCTTACTTTCTTTTTGAATGAGAACAATGCAGGGTTGTGTGATTTTGGCAATCACATACTTTTTAACTCTGCGTGATATTTACAATAATATAAAGCAACGTTTTAATATGGACGTTCACTATTATCGCTCGAAAGTAGGACGACTTCTGTATTCATTATTTCATTGCTCTGCGTTGACAACAAGCTTTAAACTCCTGATAACTTTAAAATACATTGTCATTTATTGCTTTTTCGCATTGCTTCGCGCATGCATTGTATCTGCACTTCACTGTTCTAAAACAAATGTTAAAGGTTTCCGATTTTAAGTGTCGCACAAAAAGGATTTGTTAATGTTTTTTATGCTCTCACTGAGCTCGCAGTCTACCAATCTGCTGTTACCCTCACTTACTACTAATCTACCTTTCTTGTCTTTTCAACTTTGTTCTTAAGCATCGTTTTCCTAGCGCTTACGCCATATACAGTTCAACAGCAAAATCACAAAGCAGCATAGCAGTATAAGTGCAGAAATCCTGATGCAGTGGTAAACATGTTTAGCCCAAAAGAGAGTTAGTCCGAATGGGCTATTAATCTGTAAACCGGATTTGGTGGCGTATCACTTTAAATGTCTGAATCAGTTTTCAAATTAATGCCACGAAATATTATCACCCTGTATTACTTTTAAGAAAGTAAATAATGAAGAATACTCATGAATGAATGTAAATTTCTTGTAATGTGAAAAAACGACTGCACCTACAGCCATCAAATTTTGAATAACGTAGTCCTCGTCCCGAACATGTACAGCTAGAAGACCGAATTTTGAATTCGAATTTTATATTTCATATATTGTAAAACTTTAATGAATTTTTAAAATAAATTCATTGATTTGATAGCGAGCAATGGCAACACTGAATGGATTAAAGTATTGTTATCTCCAGCGTTCGAGACACTATATTGGAAATTCTAAAGATATTCTGTTTTTAAATATTTTGCGCTTTTGCTATTCAACTAAATTATATGTGGCGTAAGTTCAGAGAGCATGATATTTAATTAATAAATTTAACACGTAAAACGTTAATAATAAAAAGCCAAGAACAAAAAAAAAGATTTTCAAGCCATTTTTACTGTGAAAACTGTACATTGGTATGCTAAAGTGAGAAAAGACTGAAAAAAATGAAAAAAAAAATTATACCGACACTTAACACTTCATCGGGGATTGTGAACACATATTGCTTTTAAAATTTTGTAATTTTGCTGTTGAATGGTATATGGTTAAGTCCAAAAACGATTGTGCTTATGATAGCTGAAAGGACAAAAAGTGATGACAAACTAGGACTAAAAGTAAAACAATTGATGAAAGTTAAAAGAACAAAAAGAAATGGGTTAGTAGGAGAGAGTGTATCAGAAAATTGCTAGACTGCGAGCTCGGAGGTAGCGCAGAAAAACCTTTCCTTAGGGCGACCTTTAAAATCTTAAAGGTTTCAATTTTTTTTTCATTCTTTTCTCATCTGCCATATCAATGTTTAATTTTCTTAGTAAGAGGGGCATACAAAACGTTTTTTGTGTTTTGATTTTTAATTCTTTATGGGTTAACTTTATCTATTAAATATCACATTCTTCATTTAGTCCATATAAAATTCACTTCAACAGGAAAATCACAAAATATTTAAAAACAGCATATGTTTAAATTTTCCCAAGAAGCTTAGATTAGATGAGTGAGCATGACGTCACAAAAATGAATTAAAAAAATGCCAGCAACGTGACATCATGACTTATTATGACCGCCATATAACGTACGGGTAAGACTACGAAACAGGCTCTTAAATGCAATTGCACTGACTTAGAGAGCAAATATCAACCTCTGTAGGTTTGGAAAAGTATTGTTGCGTGCGCACGGGTTCGTTATGGATTGAATGCACAAGTCGTTAAAAAGTTAACAAAAATCTATTCTTTCCACAAGAAATAAATCAAAATGCTGAAATATTTCTTCAGAGATATTCTTACAATTTCTCAAATGTTTAACAAAACTCAATTCATAAACAGAGAAACTAATTCTATCTCACAGCGAAATCGCTAAGTTCGCTTAAAACAGCTACAACTACAACTGAGATGAGGTGTTTAAATTCGGCTTTTGTAAGCTTTTTAATTAGCACGAGATCATTCTTTTACTTTCTCGATTTTTCTGGCTTACAAAAGCAATTACGAGATATTTATTTATTAAATATTAAATGCACGCATCCCTATATTTTTACCTTTCCGGCTCAGCTTTCTCTTACAATTCGTCTCGCGCTGCATTGCACAGGAAAATAAAACAATTTTAATTACAATTATAAATAAATAGCCAAATAAATATGAAATCTGCAACAGTATGTTTAGGCATAATTTTCGTAAAATAGTGGTGTTTTAGGTTTTAACATGTTGTATATTTACCATTTACATATTTTCATGTACTGAAAGATTTTATTGAATTTGAAGCAGTTATTTGCAGTCCTTGCGGTTTTTCTACCTATTAAGTAGGAAATCATTTATGTTAGGCATTGAAATTACAGTGGGAGACTTATAAACGTTCAGTGGTGAAAGCTCACATATACAAGTAGACAACGCCAGTTTCAATATAAACAAAGCCAAACAGTAGCTCGCGTATAGCAGCCACCATGATAAATCGTGACGTCACACCGTGACTGTTTGACGGCCTCATTTTCATTGCACGGGGCACGCGGGGGAGGCTTACTCCTTTTATTCTAACATCTTTGAATTTTCCAATAGACAGTCTCACGCACTGAAAATAAAAACGTTTTATTCGTTGCTGGCACTGATTGCTTTCAAAACTTAAATTTGTTAAAAATTCATTAAAATTTTGCAAAATATGAAATATAAAATTCAGATTTAATTTCGGACTTCGAGGTGCACATATTCGGGTTGAGGACTATGTTATTCATAATTTGATGGTCTAGGTACCGTCGTTTTTTACAGTGCAAGGAACATACATACTTACATGCAAATTCTTCATTATTTAATTTCTTTAAGAATAATATAAGGCGATAATATTTGGTGGGAACA
This sequence comes from Stegodyphus mimosarum, assembly GCA_000611955.2. Lineage (NCBI taxonomy): Eukaryota > Metazoa > Arthropoda > Arachnida > Araneae > Eresidae > Stegodyphus > Stegodyphus mimosarum. The sequence continues at coordinate 225,899 of KK121563.1, read as the reverse complement.
ATTTGAAATGGGATTCGCCGTTTGTAGGGAACCCGCGTTGAACCTAATCCCATTTCAAGACTAATATTCCCTTTTGGGCTAAAAAAATTGTAAAATAGGCTTTTATTTAAAACTTATTAAATAATTATTAAACTAAAACTGGAAAATAATTTATCATATAGTTTATTGGAAACAAGAGATTAAATAATTCTCTTTACAAAATTCATCTACAATTTTATATCGCCACTAATAAAACAAGAAGGCGTCTTTGAATAATGTATAAAATTAATGGCTTATTTTTCTGAAAATGCTGTTCAATTATTAGGTTTTGTTATTTAGGTTCCCAAACTTTAACTGTTAGTATTTTAAAATTGCGGAGGAATTTTTCTAAGAGAATTGTTTAACATGTTCCTCGCATTAAACTGTGTGATAAATTATTTTTCTAGCTCTACTTCATTAATTATTTTGTGAGTTTTAAATAAAAGCTTATTTTATAAAAAATTAAACTTTTTAAATTTTTATCTTTTTTGTCTCAACGACAGGTTACCAATAAAGTAATTAAATTGAAAATTCAGTTTTCAACAATGAACGATCATTCTTCTTCTTGTAACATTTCTGTTATGATCGGAAACATCTACCGATTTTTCCAAAAATATTAGAAATTACGTTTAAATCTTCATTTAAAACTTTATTTAAAAGATTTGTTTCGCTGTATCCGATGGTGCAAACAGTAAACTTTTGAAACGTTTAGTAAGAAAAATGGCTGATTTAAAAAGAGTCAATCATTTAAAGCTTTCTTTCCGCTCTATCCGATAGTGCAAGCAGTAAAATTTTGAGAATTCTAGTTTATTCTTTAAATTAAGATATGTACAAAAAATTGATTCAACATTAAATTAAGAAACTCTATAGATGAATATAGAAGATATAGAAGAATATAGAATAGTATTATGCTTTTTGTATTTAGTTTGTTATTTAAGAATTGCAATTAAATTGTTTCAACTCCCGTACGATGCTGCGCGCGACGAGTTTTAAGAGAAAGCTACGCCGAAACAGTAAAAATACAGGAGCACGCGCATTTAACATTTAATAAATAGATATCTCGTAATTGTAGGCCTTTGCTTTCCGGAAAAATTGAGAAAATACCAGAATGTTCCCGCGCATAATTAAAAACTTATAAAAGGCGGAGGAAAACATCCCAATTCAGTTGTATTAAGCGAACTGTAGTTGTTTATTTAGTGCTGTTGCTGATTGTAATGAATTCGCGGTGAGATCGAATTAGCTTTCTCTGTGTTTTGAATTTGGGTTCTATTTAAAGTTTTTCTAGTTTAAAATACAGCTACTGATTATATTGCGCCATACTATAATATTGTACGAATATCTCTGATGAAATCTTAGCATTTTGTCTTATTTCTTGTGATAAGAAAAAATTTTATTAACTTTTTATCGACTTGTGCATTCAATCCATTATGAACCCGTACTCACGCAACAATATATCGATCGGAATTCCGATCTATTCGATCTATAGAATTCTTTTAATGTAATATCTTAATAACCATTTGTTTCCATAAATTTATTAAATTAAGTGCTTGTTGTATCTATACAATCGAGCTTCAGCAACAATCATATTATAATAATATTAATAACATATTAATGGATGAATAAAATTCGTCACCTGCAAAAATTTAGACTCCTTCTGTTAACTAAACTATTATTGAATTCGTGTGTAAATACAGCAAGAAAACAAATTAATAAATGATAGGACTTAAGCAAATATATAACATACACATACGAGAAAAATTTAGAAACCTCGATTCAAGGAGGAGGGGGAGAAGGAATGAGCTTCTCGTCTAACTCTGCTTATTCTTATTGCGTTACTAAGTTAATTAGGTCTAGCGTGTCTGAGAGCAATAAAAATAAAATTTGGATGTGTGCAAAAAAACTTAAACAGCACATAAATGCAGAAACAGCAAACTGAGTATACGCTTTTTTCCTTCATTCTGAAATTTAATATTTTCCCTTTTATTCCAAGATCAACTTTTTATCCTTCTGCCATGTTTTTATCTTATTATCGGAAGGTTTTTCCTTTTGAATTTATTAACTTTTAACGACACCTGGACTAAAACATTTTATTAATGTTTTCTTCACAGGGCTAATTTTGATTTAAATTTAGTAAATAGTAAATTTTAATCCGTTATTTCGTTAATTTCAATAAGAAATGCATTTGAAAAGAAAAATAAACGCGTTTTAAAGCTGTAAGGTACTTTCGACATCCTTTTCGCATGCTTTCGTAGTGTAACTGGAAGCACACTCGACGCATATTCGGGAGATCCGGAATTCGAATCCCGAATAGGGTGCTAGACATATTGCAGTCTCCATAATGAAAATATTCTAATGATTCTGCAAGTAGGGACCTAATTAAAAGGTGGTGGACTATAATTCGTTACCGCCAGAATACGGCGATTAGGCCTTCTCAACTCCAGTCTTCCTTTAACGGGGGGGTTACATAAGTTATTTTGTCCTTCCTCTCCTCATGACTTCGTGGTTTAATTGGAAGCATACTCGAGGCATATTCGAGAGGTCCAAGTTTTGAGTCCTATCGAAGAAACTGCACATTTTTCACCTCTCCCCCTTTAGAGAAACCTAATAATGCTACGAAGAATAGCTGACTAACGTATTCTAAAGAAACTGCATTTAACGTTGCGCATCGCAATGGGCGCAATGCGTGGCCTTTTTATTTAGCATGACTATTACTATTAGCATTAATACCACTATAATATATGAGCATTCTGTCTTACAGATTTTCTCATTTTTCAACGGGACACATCTTGGATATTTTTATTCTGCAAACATTTAACCAATGGTTTAATACCCATTGGTCAAACTAAAACAGCATAAGATTCTCTTACTAAGGAACATAAGGCATATGTTAAGGAAAGAAAAACACATAAATCTTCTGTTATCCAATATTGTTGGTCAAAGAATCATAATTTCTATTACTCTGCAGCCAAAATTATTCAAAAAAAATTACATTGGTGAATTAGATTTTGTGAAGGTCTTAACATTTATAAAATATTCCAGTTCTAGTTAATGATGCATGTTCCAATCCACCTTTACCCTGGGCTTTAAAAAGAAGTTCATTTTTTATGCACGCATGGCGCGAATAGCTTAATCCCGAAGCGTAAGTAGCTTTCTCGAAGTTTAGAGTCTATTATTATCACATGTGTAAAAACTTCTTCTTAAACGTTTTCATGCCTACAACTGATGCAGAAGGTTCTATATTCAGACTTCGAGATTGGTCCTTCAAAGTTATGGAAATTACGCTTATTCTTGTTACTTTAGTATCATCAATATTTGACCGATTGGTCTGAGCAGTTTTAATGTACATTTAGTATTTAGTATCCTTGTTGTGATAGGAAAAGAACTGCGCTTACAGTTAATCGCTCGCTAAATTCCGTAGAATTTATGATAAGTTAAATATTTATCGTAATCTGACACTTTTATGATGATATATTTTGTGATAAGCTTTAAGTTTATAAGGTATTTCTCCCACCTTCTTGACATGTCTTCGCGATGTAGTGGTCAGCACGCTCGTCGCGTATTCGAGAGGTCAGTGATTCGAGTCCCGGAGAGGGCATTGCACATTTTTCATCTCTTCTGCTTCGAAACAACCTAATGTCTATACAGTGGCGCCAAAACTAAAAGGTGGTGGAAGATGATCCGCCATCACTAGGATTTGGCGAGTGGGTCCCCTAATCCCCAGTCGCCCTTTAAAGGGGGAAGTATATAAGGTATTTCTCCCGTCTTCTTTGCATGCCTTCGCGGTGTAGTGGCCAGCACGCTCGTCGCGTATTCGAGAGGTCAGTGATTCGAGTCCCGGAGAGGGCATTGCACATTTTTCATCTCTTCTGCTTCGAAACAACCTAATGTCTATACAGTGGCGCCAAAACTAAAAGGTGGTGGAAGATGATCCGCCATCACTAGGATTTGGCGAGTGGGTCCCCTAATCCCCAGTCGCCCTTTAAAGGGGGAAGTATATAAGGTATTTCTCCCGTCTTCTTTGCATGCCTTCGCGGTGTAGTGGCGAGCACGCTTGACGCGTATTCGAGAGGTCCGTGGTTTGAGTCTCGGCGAGGGCACTGCTCATTTTTCCAGTCTCCTGCTTCATAAATACTTAATGTCTCTACAAGGTTTTGTACTTATTTTTGCACTTGCTTTTGTTTTTTTTAAAGCTTCTTACCCTCCTTTTCTTATTAGATGAATATAAAACAGGCCTCGGCAACCCATGACCCAGGATCACCGAATGACCCATTTCATAATTTCAGGTGACCGATTTCAGCTCCTAAACTATAAAATATAAAATTAAATTATAAACCATAAACATGGAAGTAGAACTGAAAAGCTACATAAAAGTAAGCTGAAAATGAATAATAGCAATAACGTTTGTGTTTGATTACAAAGTTGCTGTATTGAACATACATTTTTAAAAATTGTAACATAGTTTCAAGAAGAAATCGATAAATTTGCCAACGCCGATCTGCAACCCATAATTCTAAAAAACTGGCTTTCAAAATTTTTCCGCATTTGCTACAACTTATAAATGCACTCAAGTATTTTCATACACGAAATTTGTTTTAATTAAGAGCAGGAGCAGCTTTGCTAATGAAAATTAAGATACTTGTATTTATATTAACTAATTATTAACCAGATCTGACTAAACTGACGTCACAAGTTCAGAATCAAGGAAGCCATTGATTCTGAAGAGGAAAAAAAAAGTTCATTCAATTGCGTTTGTTTTTATAATAATTATAATTAAAATTTTAATTTTTACGTTTAAAGTTTGTAGAGTCTTACTTTCTTTGCGAAAATAAAGTCGTTGTAAGGGCATTAGGTTATTTTGAACAGGGAAACTTGAAAAATGAGCAATGCTCTCACCGAGACTCGAACTTCGAACCTCTCGAATACGCGCCGAGTGTGCTGACCATTACACCACGAAGACATACCAAGTAGCTTATATACTTTCCCTTTAGAAGGTGGACACAATCACCAAATTCTGGTGGTGGAGAATCATCATCCACCACCTTTTTCAGTTCGGGCGCCACTGTAGACTCATTAGGAGATTTTTGAAGTAGGATATTATGAGAAAAATGAGCAATACCCTCGCCAGGACTCGAATCACGGACCTCTCGATTGCGCACCGCGTCTGCTAACTGTTATGCCACGAAGGCATGCTAAGAAGGGCGGAGAAATAACTTATACGGTGAATTCTAGAAAGACTGCAGAGGATTAATTCTCTTGTCTTAAACTGCAGACAAAGTCAGAAGAAAGGTGTAAATAAATGTTTTATTCAAACTCAAAATTAAAAATTACTCAACTTGTGTTAACTTTGAACAAATTCAAATGTGGTATATTAGCCTAACGGCTCACAGAATAAGTTAACTTGCAGGGAAGGCTCTGGGTTCTAGAAAAACCGGCGAGATGAGCCTAATGGCTAGAAGCACTCAACACCTCAGAATCAAATCGCCAATAATCACGCCAATAGCAGTTCTTTCTTCCTCAATCTGAATAAACGCTCGCTATCTTACATATTGGCGTGAAAAAAGAGTAATAGGAAAGTAGTTAAACGTAAAATTAACTAAAAAATAGATAGATAAACCTGAACAGTTTAAAACGTATTGCAATTATTTTCTGAATAAATTTTACCTCACCAAGAAAGACTGTTCTAAAATGAAAATACCGCTGGCCCGAAAAGTCTTCTCAATACACAAATTTTGGCTGATTTTGACCCTCCGCGAAAAAAGGATTGTCAATGCTTGACTTAGACGCTACGCTTGCTTCACTAGACATAACGGAATATCCAATTCTAACCTTGAAATATTAGATGAAGCTTCCCAGCACTAAAAGAGAAAAGATGATTTTTGAGTGATAAAGTTAAATCTTTCCAGGAGTTAATGCCTCGGTGCGTTGCTCCAAAGGTTTTCCATTCTTCTCGGAAAGACATAAAACGACCAGCATAGATCTAGTTTCCGTGCAGTGCTAATGATTACGTGCTAAATTTACTCTCAGAAAGAGGAGGTTTTAGCTTCTAAGGTTTGCGTTTCTTAAGAAGTAGATCATAGATAGCTTTGTAAAGTTTCAGAAATGGCCAGAAAAGCTATCCCCTCTCATTCAAGTCAATGCTGTATATGAGATTCCCGTTTCTGAACATTCTCTTCTAAAAGCTCGCTTCGGGTTGTTTTATGATTAAGTTCTCTGAAAGTTTCTCATAAACCTGAGTGGCTGGATGCTATTCGATTGTAAATTCACGCCTGTATATTTTTTAAGTGAATTGTAGAATTGTCGATATAAAGTTTTAGTGTAAGTAAAAAATCATAAAAAACTCAGAAAGTGATCATTCCTCTTTTAAAATAACGCATTATGTATAAAGCAGTAAGAAACATAAATATTTAAAGGTGTATTACAAGACTGAACAATGCATTTACGTTATGATTCAGTGCTTGAAACATGTACGAGCAGGGGGGTCATAAAGAAACTTCCCTGACATATGAAGCCCTTGCGAACTATCTGCTTAACCAATCCAAATGAAATTTCAAGTATTGTTCTTTGAAGGTGTGCCCTCGAGATTGTAATCATTTAAAACAATAAAGCTCTAAAGGTAACCGTTACAGTGAAACACTTCGAAATTCTCGAACGGCAACACGCATTCTTTACTCAGCAAATTGATCAGCCCGTTGAAAACCCATCAATGGTGTTGGAACGAACGGAGCCGGGACAACGGTGAGTTGCCCCCCGCTCTGCGGTGAGAAGCGCTGATAGTGAACTTTAAAAAGTGCCTTATTCTTTTGTGGTTTATACGCTATCGACGAAGTAGATTTAATTCGAAATTAGTAACTGCTAATTCAATATGTTTAAATGAAATGCAGGAAAATTGCGTGTAATTTAATATTCCTTACAAGGAAGTCATGTGGTGTACACATCAGGTTTTTTGATTTAACACAGTTACTTTTGTTTAATACAAATATAGCTGCTTTGATATATATATATATGAGCGCGCATTTACCTTTTTGCCTCAGGTGAAAAAATATCTTCGCACGGCTGTGGGAACGATACACGTATGACGAACATTGCTGGCGCAAAACATTTGCAAAGAACAGTGCAAGTTTTCAACGTGTACATCATTTCGAGTTAGAGTCATTTCCCATAACGTTGCAGTTTCGTGGCCATCACGATCCACAGATTTCGCTCCGATGGATTTCTAGTTCTACGATTGTCTGAAATCTAAGATCATAAAAATTCACGAGAAGTGTCAGAATGGAAAGAATGCCATAACACGTGGAGTTATATAATCAACGACAGAAGCAGCAATAATTCTTGTGCTGCGAAAATGGGCACGTTGAAAACTTGTGAATTCCAATAAAAGAATTTTCTCCTCCTCTCCTTTCGCGTGTTGTCACTGGTCCTTTCAACTTTCTTCTTTGCCATGCTTACGTCCGCAATTTTCGTCACATGTATATCGTTCAACGCCATTTATAGTTTTCTAATGCGCTGATCAATTTATGTAGGAAATTAATTCGAAAATTTAAAACGTTATTCACTGTAACCGTAACCGTTGGAGCTCTACTGTTTTGAATAACCATAATTTTGAGCGCATACCTTCAGAATAACAATATCTGAAATTTTCTTTCAAACGGTTGAGCAGATAGGCCACTAAGGGTTCATACATCGGAAAGTTTTTCATGACCACTCCGTATTATAATAAAAACTCAGTTTGAAAAATTCTGAAAGCAGTAAGTATTCAATTAATACTTCGTATTAAACTAATTAAACGCAATAACTATCGAGCAAGTAAAAAAATCAGATTTTCAACTGATTTATATTTAGCGAATGCAGCAAACACAGGTTCTAGCTTTCAAATAGGAAAGAGAAAAGGAACATTATTTAAAACTGATTGCTTCATTTAGTAATATTCATCCACGTTTTGCTTCGGGATAGTTAAACAATTTAGTATGTATTTGTACATACGAATGTAACTATTTTAGCACAAAATAAAAGCAATCTTCAATATTTCAACTCCAGTGAGCAAATATCCAAAGGGATGATTTGGAAATTAAATTGAAATAAGAACCCCTTCTAAATAAACTATTTTAGCTATTGTAGAATTCTATAGATAGTTCCATTTTGATTGTTTATAGTAGTATTTTTCTACAGAGGCTGTTCGCACACTTTTAGACGATTTTGGTAAGCGGTAATAAAAAATCGTTTGCTGCAAGAGAAGTAATTGCAATTGTACTGTGTTTATAAAAGTCAAAATTATCGTCTGTGGCTTGAAAGTTTTGTTTTTATTCAAAATGGCGAATTTAACAAAGCAGTGGTTCGAAGGCTACATTGACGTTCTTTCCGAAGAGAAATATGCATACTCCGTTATCCAAAAACAATGTTTGAATCATGGTTTTGTGCTATCTAAAGCGTCGATAGGTAATATCATCAACAAAAAAGGAAAGAAACATTAAATTGGAGTCTCAAGGGGGACAAAAATTCCAAACAAGTAGCCAAGGAAAAAACGGAGATCTTCGACTATTGCAAAGGTACGTTGTTTAATGTTAAAAGAAAATCCCCCTAGTCAAAGGACAGTTGCAAAATCATTAAAATGCTCGGTGTCCACTGTAAACAAAATGATAAACGTCGATTTAAATCTTAAGAAAGCGAAAAAACGCAATGTGCATCCTCTTCTTCCAAAGCATATCGCTCGACGCAGGACACGCTGCAGAATTCTATATGAAAAACACTTATCCAAAGAAAAATGGAAAACAATTGTCACAATACATGAAGCATGGTTGTATTTAAATGAGTGCAACAAAAAAGGGCCATTTATTATCATAAAAGGGGAGAAAAAAATTTAAGTACATGGTTCAAAGAATCGAAAGAAAGTTTTTCTAAGGAATTCATGATTGTTGCCGATTTTTCTTATAATGGCAAGTTAAAAATAAAGAGAGTGCAAAAAAAATGTCAAGATTAACTCCAAATACTATCAGGAACATATTTTATCGCCAATTTTTCTGAATGAAATACCATCGTATTACTCACAGTTCCATCCATCTGTGAGACTCCGTCGGGACAAAGCTAGCAGTCCCACATCAAAATCAACTGTAAATTTCCTAAAAGAAATGAAACAAAAAACTGTTATCAAATCCATACCCTTCACTAACATCCCTACTAAATCTCCCGATGTGTCAACTATGGATTTTTGTGCTTTCGGACTTTTAAAAACTGCATTATCCAAACGTTGTCCCAAAACCCTAACAGGACTTTGGAAAGCTGTTCGGGAGGAATGGGATAGGATACCTCTTCTGACACTTCAAAGGGCATTATTATTCTGAAAATTGCGTTGTCGAAACATAATTCAGAATATGGGATGTCAAATAAAACATTTAAAACAAGAATTTTATGTAATTTAGTTTTGTGAATACAATACACATCGTCTAAAAAATGTGCGAACAGCCTCTGTAAATTCAGATGTAAATATTGTATTTTTTATATGAATATCTTTAAAAACCTTAAATTAGGTATGAAATATATTTTTATAGTATTAATACGGTCTACCGGTAAGGCCGTATATATACAGCCTAGAATATCTTTTGTGATGTTCGTAAGAACGTATATATACGCGCATTTTGAAATATGTCCAAGAAACTAAGGCAATCTAGTTACATAAATGCAGAATAAAGTACCACTGGTATTTTGGCATTACAAGTAAAATCGAGAAAACTAATTTTTATTAATACAGTATTGTATTCAAGCTCAATTAATTTAAAAAAAAAAGAAATTTATTAACATGCGTTCAAGTTGAGAACAATTTAAGTAAAACAGATTTAAATAATTTTAACTTGTCTTCAAACTTGCCCTCTCATTTGCTTCGAATTAGCATTGTTTCGTGTAGTTCCTTTTGATATGACAGCGTCATCCAGAATATTTGAAAAACTAGTTTAAATTATTGTATTTCTATCAGCACTGGACACGGTATTTAAAATCGAATCATCATAAATTTAGATAATTTTTTTTAGTTACGTTAATTTTTCATTTCATTCATTCAATGACTATATGCGTTTTTCTAAAAGATACATCAGATACTTAACCTGACTCCCTGTTTTAATCAGAAAACGTGAAACCTTAATTTCTTACAAAAACAAATTCGTTGCAAATTGAAAAGAAAATTAATACTAAACTTTAAAATAGTATTCAGCATTAGACGTTAGTTTGGAAGTCAAACTAAAGTTGAATGTTGTCTAATTTTAAATTTCAAATTAGAGTAATCAGATCTGAAACTGGATTGATAAATTCTCAGACTGAATTGATCAGCTTTGAAGTTGGATTAAATCACTTTAATCCCTTACCGGAATAAAAATTTACACAGTTTTACTACTATCTATAATTTTTACACATAAATGCTTAATAGAAACTTACACAGTTTCAACAGATAGTTTGGCCTATTTTCTTGCAAATAATCCGTTCTAAAATACTACACGGTACTTCGCATTATCCTTCGACCGTGAAACTGTCGCCAGGCAGCGCGATTTACTGCCAGTTATGAATCACCGGGACTTCAAAATACACTCGTAACAAGATATAAAAAAGACATAAATTAATTTCTAGTGTTCCCGTTTTCCTTTGCGTTTTGATTTTTAAAAATATGAGTTCAGGAGTCGTAGAATCACCCTATTCCGATCCAATTTCTGACCCAATTCCGGTTTATTTACAGCCAGTTGAAAGAATTAACTTTATTAAAAAGGGGAAAAATAGCTGGACATGGGCGATAAAACAGTAACAGATTGGAACAATCACCTGCGGGAAGTTTGTGCCTGTAGCGTTCTAAACAGGGCTTTCAGTGAAATCGGAGGTACCAAGAAAAAAAATAAAAATCGACGAAGACGCTCGAAAACTTCCGCAACAATGGCTGTTTGGTAGACTGAGTAAAGAGACTGACCACAATTTATTCTAAGACTTGCAGAGAGAAGTGGAGCTCAGAATTCCGCATGGACGATTAGGGCAAATTCGAGGAGATTTCCACCAGCTTTCATAGTTCGATGGTAGCTAAGTTTCACGGTCGACAGGAAAATACGTAATTCAAAGTTCGGCATTCGGAATCGTCCAGTTTAAATCTAGTCAGAAATTACAAAAGTAAATTACCAAGATGTATTCAAGTAGGAGGTATTTTCCATAGAGAATAATTTTTCTGAATCACCATCAAGTGACATTAAAATGTGGCCAAGCCAAAATAGGGATACTTTCTGTATTTAAAACCATTGTACTGATATTCGCCGCTCGGTTAAGATCTTATTTTATTCTAACCAATTATTTTTTTTTGTTTTCTTTCTTTTCCTCTTGATTTTAGTTTCCTGCCTGAATGCAAATTTTAAATGACGTAGTATGCTAATCTAAATCTGTTTCGGAAGCAGTATTTAAGCTGCGTTTCAAGAGTTCGAAAAAGGTAGTAGCGGAGTTATTTCCAAGTTTATGCTGTGTGTTTGAATTTAGCTCTTTAGACGGTGTTAGACACCCGTCGGATTTACACTGATATATCTAGGCTGATTTTCGAGCAGACTTAATGCTTGGTAGCCGGACCGACCTTCATATCTCCCAAGGAGGTTCGTCACCTGGGACTGCTATTGTAACGAGGTTCTTCTTCCTTACATGTGTCTTTTCACAAGGGCTATGGGTCCTCAGTTCCTCTTCATGGACGACAACGCTCCACCTCATCGCACAGTTACTGTCGAAGAGCTGTTGGAGAGTGAAGATATTGAACACATGGATTGTTCTGCAAGGTCTCTGGATCTAAATCCCGTCAAGCATGTACGGAACTTACTAGGGAGACCTGTGGCAGCACGTAACTTATCGCCAGTAACGATTCCGAAACTGCGATTGGTGCTACAAGAGGAACGAGCAGCAGTGTATCAACAGCTCATTAACAACCACATATCCAACATGCACAAATGATGTGAAACCTGCCTAGCAGTCAGAGGAGATCATATCCCCTATTAAAGACCGGATGTTTCTTGCTGGACACCCATCACAGGGATGTTATGGCCTTCAGTCGCATTGCGCTCCATGATACTTTTTCAATAAAGCTTCTTTTTATCGCTCTGATTTCTCTTTTAGTAAGTGTTGCTTACATTACACATGTCCTTACGTATTGGGGATCTTAGGTATCAAATGTGTTGATTTGGAAAGCTTTTGTACAAAATTATATTGATAAAACCGTCTCGTCCTTAATTTTTGCATACCAGTGTAGTAGCCACAAGTGGTGTTAAATTATGAGCACCATGTGCGTGCATCTGTTTCATTGATTTTAAATAAAAAGGTTATTTAAAGCCTTCTTCTGCAGTATTTATTCTTCAAGGTATAGCGAGAATTCGCTACTTCGTCTTCGTAGAGTCCCCGTTGCATGCTTCCAAAAAGAACGCACCGACTCTATCGTAAGACTTCGGTTGTATCAAATGCATTTAGCATTTCTTCTCATATAATATTAATCGTAAAATTTCGCATTTTCTTGTGATATCCCAAAACATTCAGATTCACAGTGTAAGGTATTTCTGCCGCCTTCTTAGCATGCCTTCGTGATGTGGCGGTATTCGAGAGGTTTCTTGAATACCGCCGAGTCATTGCTCGTTTTTCATGTACTCCTGCTTCAAAATAACCTAATGTCTCTACAACCTTTCTCATTATTATCATTAAATTTGATTAGTGGTTATAAAATTTCCAAAGCAGTTTGTAAAATACCTTAAGACACATCCTCTCGGTGACCTTCTAATGCCTCACATCAGGTTTTATATTTATATATTTCTAGGATCTCAGATGGTCTCACTTCAGCATCGGTTTCTAAAAACGCTACTTCATATCGGCATTTCAGGGCGAGAAAAATTCTTATATACATTGGCTGACTGACCGATGTACAGTTTTAAGAAAGAGATTAAACTGGAGACCTTATTATTTCCTAAAATAGTAATTTTGATAAGGTAAATAATAATTGGCATAACAAAATAATAAACTGCTTCAAATTAGAAAGTTAAGTGAGCAGCGTGTGTTGACCGAACTTAGGTTCCTCGGAATCTAATTCCTTTCGTTTTCCGCTGCTGTGACAACAAAAGAAAGTCAGTATGAGTTACATTTTACTCCAAATAAATATATTTTGAGGTTTTCATACTTATTGTTAGATAAGCCCCTCCAATGACTCAAATACTGAAAGTGCGGTTGTAACGAACGACAGTACAACCTGGATTAATGTGTTGCCATTGGTCTCAGTTTATTTGCCTCGACAGCAAGTATTTGAACCTAATGGTCAATCAGGAGAAAAATTGCTTCTACGGCATGCCTGTTTTTTTTATCGAATACTATATTCTCAAATCTCAGACTTTATAAGGAAACCATTTTGCTTCTGGTCCGCATGTTGGATGTCCGTGTTTAGGAATTCATACTATATTAAAAATATTTATTTTAAAAAATCTTTTTTATATCCTAAAATTCGCATTATCATACTATGATTACACATAAAATGTATGCTAATAAAACACAAAACAATTCAGCATTATTTTGGTAAAAATGCTTAAACCGGTCGAATTTTAAATACTTAAATAAAACACCAAAGAACTATTCTTACTGTATTTCGAAACTGTGTTTACACTTAACTTTTTCCCAATCTTTTAAAACCGCTTATATGCAAAGAATAAAAGAAACAGAGGCGCCGTAGAATTGATTATAGCTACTGTCTACTTTCTCGACAACTTTACAAATAAATCCTCCAGCAAAATGTCGATTCGCGCGACAATCGGACATAAAAAAAGGCTAAAACAAAACTCTGGAAGGGACAATAAAATTAAACTGAATCGAAAGACGGTTTGATTTGTTAGGTTATAACTTCTCTAGTTACTTTTTGGAACTGACAAAGTTAAAGTTTTAAAAGGGAAAGGAGAATATTTTAATTAAAGTGTTTTTAGGCTTAAATTTAAAAATCTGATGTGGACACTACATGACTTCTTTGTACGGATTATTAAGCTATACTCCTATTTATGCAGCATTTTATCTAAACGTATTTCCTCGAATTTCATTAGAGACAGATTTCGCGTTAAATTAATTCAGTTCTCACTTCGGGGCAAGGCAAAAATACATAAAATCTTAAAATATCTTCATTAAAAATTTAAAAATATAGAAAACTATAAAATAGCAAATACAATTAAAACAGCTAAATAACAGTTTTTGCAATTGAAATTACAGTTTCTACACAAAAATAAGCAATTCGGTCAGCGGGCAAGAAGGCAGGTGTTTCGTGCACAAAACTTAAAGTCTACTTTTAGTTCCACTCGGCAAAAAGACACCGGAGCTGCAGAAACTGACTTCATTCACTACTCTGATAGGTTTCAAGCATAAATAAATATGGTTGTTACGGTGAAAGAAATTAGGCTTAGCCGCACTTAAAGAACTGTTAAATTGTTGATAATTCTACAACTATTGTATGCAGATTAACTAAAGGCATAAAAACCTTAACCGGAAGTCTTTGAAATATGATACCCAGTATTTCTGGTGATTACAATACTTCCTTTACTTCGTACAAGAAAGTAAAAACTTAGGACATTTCTCGACAGGTAAAAAAATATATATATATGACAATGAAGCTAAATCAATATACATGTAGTAGTTTCAAAAATCCTATGAGCGTGAGAAATGCTTATTACTTGCGTGTAAATATGAGAAGAACTAGTATTCGAATCATATTATTATAAATCTTTTATGTTTAGCGAAACGTAATAGAATGCACTGTGGTATACGTCATAATTCCGTTCCAGATTCTTGGATATGTACCATACTGGACGTGTATATAACTTTTGGAATAAGAAAGAAAGAGAAAATACTTAATCCATTCTTATGCAAAACTCCTATTGTTATTATAACATTGTTTAGTTCTAAAATTCAAATTCAGTAGGTGGAACATACATCGTGCATAAATGAAGCACTACGCATGATACTATACATAATTTTCTTTCTACAATTAGATCAAAAGCAATTTTTCAGCATGCTTTAAGTCTCTGATCTTTGTTTGGTAATTAATTCCTCCTCGAGACACGTTAGTCAATATAATGGCGTCTTTGTTTTTTAATCATGGGCACCATCAGCATACGGAAGGCCTACCTACAACAAATTAGAATTTTTTATTCAAAATTTTCCAAGATATATATGAATTTATATTGTTGTGTTTGGCGCGTTTTGAAACTCGGCATATTTGTAATAAGCGATAATAACGCCAAATGTGGCTTATGGACAACGAAAGAGAAAGGAAAATAAGTTACGATAAATTAAGAATTTCTACAAGTGAGACTAAAAAAATTGCGCCAAATTTGACAAAATTTAATATTTAGACTTAATCTGAGTCTAGAATCGAATTATGGAAAACTTCGCTACGTCATTCCAGAAAAAGTCCGATTTTATCTCAAAAGACCTATGTTAGGACAATGCTGTATATAAATCAGTGTAGCTTAAGTAACGCTTTCGACGCATGAAAAACGCAATCAAAATTCCGCCACTCGCCCAGTAGAACTAAGAGCTGTCCCATTTTGTTTTGTGCAGAGTGTACCTTACAATCTGCAATTAGTTTTTAAAGCTTCAAAAGAGGAATTTATTCGAAACGTACTACATATTGCTTTTTCGGTATATAAAAATAAGATGTTAATTATGCACGCTATTACTCATTTTTAAATTACCGTATTTAATATCTGGATTTTTTTTTACTTTTGAAAATAATTTGTTACTTGTTGTTGTTTTTGTGACTAATTTCGATTGTCTGACATGAAAGCAAGCCCACGAAAATTCATCGCGAGAAGAAGACAAGATTGGACCTGTTGTTAGGAAGATCCTCGGGCACCATACAGGTGACAGTATGACTTTGCTCAGTTTCGGCTTGCTGCTTATTTAAATTGTCCCTCTGCCGTACACTTACAAAAATCCATGCCTTCTCCGAGACTCGAACCCGGGCCCGTGATACGGCAGTCGAGTCACTGATCATAATCCCGGTTGGAAATGTTAATTGTATTATAAAGAACTATTTATTTTCAGCTGACCAGTTATTTTATGTTAATTACCTTTACTATCTTTCTCGCTTTCCGTTTTCCTGCCAGAATGCTAATTTCTAGATCTAGGTATTCAAATGAGGTAGAAAGAGACAACATTTAAAGGAAGATGTTGGATTTTGTAATCAGAGCGTTTTCCGTCTGCTGAAGGCCACACTCCGCGCCGTTACGTCAATTCCGCAGTTAGGATTGTCACGCCGATTTGAGCCAACTTGCGTGCATTCTGTCTGCGTAGCCCCTGGACTAAATTGCAGTTTATTTATAGTTAAAATTTTTTACTTTGGAAGCATAAGCTACGCCTTCTGTTAAACTTTTTGAGTTTTTAAATCGGTCTTTGCCCTTTCACACTGTTCGCACGTCTCTTTTGCAGTTTCCAAGACATTGATATAATTCGCTTACGTCTTCCGGAGTTCCCATTTAATTTAGTGTCTTGTAAAAGAGGGTGAGATTGGGTAGTATAAAGTTTCAATGTTTAACTAAATAACATAATTCCGCTATCATTTGCGCCCTGTTCCAGCTTAACACTACTCCAGAAGTATATACGGTATTGTCTCCTTCCTTCCACTATGCCTTCGTGGGGTAACTGTAGATCACTCGCCATGCATTCGAGATGTTCAAGCTGGAGTCCCATCGAGGACATTGCACATTGTTCATGTCCTCCAGCTTCAAAATAACGTAGTGACTCTACAAGTATATAACACTTGTTTGAGGTAGCACTGCCGGAGCCAAGACAAAACTATAAAAATGTTAGTAGTTAACAGTGCCAGGCTGAGTAAATTTCCAGAACGTCAATACATTCAGCATGCCATGTGAGTTAATTTGGGTAACAGCAGAGATCACATTGACATTTCTGTCGTCTCGGCAAATTGAATTAATTTGTTAAATGCAACTGGCACCCAATTTCGATTAGAGCTTTTAGCTTAGTTACGCATTTTGAGTGAGTTCCGAATGTTGTAAAATTATGTACTAAGCACGTTTTTCTGAACTGGTAATGAACTAATAAGCCAGCGATTCACTAACGAATCGAATAAGCGAACAAGTGAAATTAACTACTGTGACTGAACTCTCTTGAAAATAACTCTCTCTTGAACTCTCAGCTCATAAAATGCTTGTCGGCTTGAATTTAATTTTCTATTTTATTTTATTTTAAAATAAGAATTCTTGTTGCTTTAGGCAAGACTGGCGATAAAATGTGCTTTCTCGGGAACAAATTATTATAAGACATGCGGCTAGGATCAGTCACCGTTACCATACATAAAAATGACTTTTTTTTCCAGCTTTCCTTTTCGCATGGTGACACGGCGCCCGAGCGCAACCCTTCGACCTAAGAAATACAAACGAAGATAATAGCTTACCCGAGGGTCACAGCTGCATGGGCAGAGCTCCGCGGCCACCTCTGCCCTAAAAGTTGGCTCATGAGAGAGCACTTTTTTCGAATTACATTAAATACACAAAGTCGAAAAGAAGAACGAAGAACGAAATCACCTTGCCCTCGGGGCGCCACTCCTTCGGGACAACGAATGTAACCTACTAGCGCTCCAAACACATGCTTTCGAAGACAAAGGCGCCAGTAGGAGGTGTGACCACCCAGCTGCGACAGGAAGTCTACTGCTAGCTCCACCACAGCCGAGGGAGCGGACACGACAGTACCAGTACGGTCCCTGCCAAGCCCGAGCCCACCTGGGTACAATACCCGGGTTCTAGTCCTGTGAAGAATAAGGTACAATAGTACCTGATATTTTACCCCCGTGGTTGAGACTGCCTAAGTACAGATCCTAGCCAGTACTTCCCAGGAATTCTCCTGAGTCAACCCCCGGGGGGGTTCGCATGGTGACAGAAAGAACAGCTGCTATAACCTTGTGTCCCCTAAGACGGAATAGTTATTGGGACACTGATTGCCCCACCGAAAGGCTAGGGTTCGCATCCCGGAGAAGGCATAGATGTTTGTACGCGTATAGTGTCTGTGCGGTTAAGGAGCTTTCAAAATACACGGCGAGCCGAACCCCTCAGGAGAAACTGGTGATAAGAAAAGAGGAGTGGGAAACCATCGAACCGGCTCCCGCGGTGTTCCCTCTCGAAATTCCAAGTTAAAGTGGAAACTGAACAATTAACTAGATACAACAATACCTCAATCTCTTGTGATACTATAAAATGTGCTGGTCTGGTTTCTACCTGTACCTGCCGTAACCTTGTATTCGGGTTCGAATCCCGGAGAAGGCGGGGTAAATGTATGGTTCTTTTGTGGCTTGGGGACACTTAAAATAATATCAAATCCACAGTTTTTGCTAGATTTTGACGGCAGGGAAAGCAGGTTAAGAGACTCTTTGATGTATACGCCGGAATGATCGCCATCAAAATTAAGATGGAGCCCTCTCTTTCTTCCGGTTTGTAATTTGTGGTGTCCTTCGGATATTCTCGGTAGTGTGACGGCTAAATCGTCAACGTGTCTCACAAAGTGTTAGGATGCCGAAAAAAACCAGCAACATTTAGCTTCAGTTTAAAGCAGTAATTCCCAGAACTATCTGTTATGCATCAGAGTAAAGAACTGATGGAATCTACTTGAATAATTTCTTTCACAAAGAGTGAATACTTGGTTATTTTCCGAAATTAATTCAAACTTTTCTTTTAATATTACATGAAATTTGCATTGCATACCTTTTGAAATTCTATATATTTATTTCGCATTATGCCAAAGCATTATACACTTTAAATTTTGACTTCTAAATCTAACATTTTTTATCATTCTCGTAGATGAAAATACAACCATAACGTATTAAATGAGAAAAGATAGCTGAGGTGCTTGACTGCAGAAGTTGCTGTCTATCGTCGCTTGAGAGGTAGTCGGCATTAAACAGCGTAAATATCAACATTCTCTTTCAATACGAAGTATTTCCAATTAGTTTTCTGAAATTCTCAAACTAATTCTTGATAATATTTACGAATAAATTTCGCTTTAAAACAAATACTGTCACACGCGAAGTTTAATTTCAGCAAAGAAGTAAAAACTTTTGAAATAAAAGCATAACGATCCATAACGGGAAAAGCTAGTATCCAATATTTCACTTTATTTTGACATTAAACGGATTCCAAATCAATTTCTGTTTTCAACGGTATTTGCTATAAGGCTTAAAAAAGAAGTTTCAGATAAGCGAAATGTTTCCGTTCGAATGAACACTCGTATTTTAATTTTTATCACCAGTTTTATCGTCCTGTAACAACTCTCGTATTTTGTAGACTGTAACTTAATAGCAAATGAACAGAAGTCGTTTTAGTTTTATCAAAGTATTCGACGAATTACAAACTACTTAAATCAAAACGGAAATATTTGATTTTATGGGTCAAGTAGCAGACGATATACGTCATTTCTTGGAAGATTTATTTTCTAGAAGAAGTTAAAAAGAACACAGCAAACTAAAACCCTTCGAGCAAATAGATTTCGCTTCCCCTTTCAACTCTATATCAATAGTGATTTTACTTTGGAATGAAGATTGCTGTAGCGATAAAATATGATTTAAGTTTTTCTCAGTCTGAAACAAATTAATAAAACCAATATTGTTCTTACAAATTAAAACCTCTTGCACGAATCAATGTATGGAAATAGTTATTCTTCCAGATTTATTCATAGATATATGTAAAATATAAAATATCTACCTCTTTAATAATAAATTAACAATAGCCCTTTAACTATTCTTTTAAATTTCAACATGCTTCCCTCCTCATTCTAAAAATATCAAAGCAATAACCTTTCTAATATAATTCCTGTAATTCTGAAAAGTGATCCGTCCGTCGTCTTATCTCTTCTAAGCCGTTATTCTTGGAACGCGATGAAATCTTAACCCAATATCCCAATATTAATTAGTTATGCATCTGAAATTTAGTCTCCCTGACATAAATGTTCTTATAAAGTGATCCGAAATGTAATCTATATGAGGTAATCATGCCTTGGTATAAAACCACGAATAGAAAGGAAACAATGGAGAGAAACTGGTGACTTCGAGGTTTGCAATATATACCAGGGATCGTTTGGGCATTACTATCCAAACAATTGAATTCGACCACGTCTTTAAGTTTCCGTCTTTAAGTTTCTGGTTCGCTCATCCATCTACCAAGCCAAGTTATTGCAAAGAGCTTCTTCTAATTTCATATATATACACTCACGTTTGTGAAAATTGCAACACCAAGAAGGAATCGTCATAATTGAATGCAATTTAATACACAGTTGAGTGGTAGTGGTACAAATAAATGATTAAATGTTCAAAGCAAACAAACAAGAACAAGAGATCAGAATCAGTATTTTGTGTGGCCACCACGCGCCGCAATAAGTGCTGCTACACGACGTGGCATGGAGTCAAACAAAGTTTGAATGTCTGACTGAGGAAGAGCATTCCATATCGTTTGTACGCGTACCCAAAGTTCGTCTGCAGACGCAACAGGACGAGGATCACGAGCAAGACGCCGACCAATGACATCCCACACATGTTCAATTGGCGACATATCCGGGGAACACGCAGGCCAAGGAAGAAGCTGTACCTGCTGCGCTGCAAAGAAGGATTTAACAATCCGAGCAGTATGAGGGCGGGCATTGTCCTGTTGAAATACAGCGCCTGGCAAGCTTTGAAGGAAGGGAACAGCTTCGGGCTGTAGAACTTCACGGATATACCGGTTGCTGTTCAGATTGCCCACAATTCGTAGCAATTGAGATCGTCTATGATATGCTATGGCGCCCCAGACCATAACTCCGGGTGTTCGTCCACTGTGGCGTTCGATAATGCACTCCGGAAGGTGGCGTTCACCGGCATAGCGTCTGACACGAATGCGGCCATCATGGTACCACAAATTAAAGCGGGATTCGTCAGAAAACACGACATGCTGCCAATCAGCACGCCAGTCTCTATGCTGATTGGCCCATTGTAGCCGCAGGCGGCGATGGTCGTGCGTTAGGGGGATCCTGTATAAAGGAGTCCGTGCGCGCAGTCCACACTGCAGCAGACGTCTACGAATTGATGAAGCACACAATGAAACACCTGTAGCTATTGACCACAGTGCTGCCAATTGTCTAGAGGAAGCTGTACGGTCCGTCCGCGCCATGCGGACCAGGTGTCTATCATCGCGAGCTGACGTCACATTTCGGGGTCCACTCCCGGATTTCCGAGTTGTCCGACACTCGTCCGTCCACTGCTTCCAAACGTGCATCACTGTGCTGCTGTTACGCTGCACACGAGAGGCTACTGCACGATACGACAATCCAGCTTCACGAAGGCCGATGATTCTCCCTCGTTCAAACTCTGTAAGTTGTTCAAATCTCGCTCTCTTTCGTCGACGAGGCATAAGTACAGATTGAGTTAACGTTTACCACTAGCAGATAACCACCGATAACCATACACGCCTCGCTACAGCCGTCTATTTATTCGGATCCATCAGCCGTTCAGAGGGCGCTGCTCAGCATACGCATGCGCTACGGATTTGCAATTCTAATCATTTGCATATCATGCGCTACTTTGCATTTCCTGAAAATTTCAGCTCACTCGCGTAAGTCCTTCACGGTGTTGCAATTTTCACAAACGTGAGTGTATGTTACCGTGAAAGACCAAAATTGAAGAATGTCGACTTCCGGAGAATGTCAACATTCGCCAAATACGTCGGTGAAAGATCGAATATTGCATTACATTCTTGTACATTCGGACCGTCACCGGTGTATGTCGACAATCACAGATATGCTCTGGTGTAGGTCGAAAAGAGAGGCGACTGGCTGTTTTTCATAAATGCAGTTGTAAAAGCAAGGGCTTCTTGGGCAATTCAAAGTCTCGTAATAGTTTAAGTTGTTGCAATGAATCAGATTTGAATCACATAATTTAGTAAGTTTTTTAACTTCTATTATTTTATTTTCTCATTTAGAACGTACTGTATAATTAAGTAAGTTTTTTAACTTCTATTATTTCCCTTTCTCATTTTGAATGTATTGTGTGTTTTACGTACTTGTGTGTTTTTAGCGACTGAATTACGGAGAAGTAAATATAATATTCTCATATATTCAACATATCGAGCTCGATATATTTAAGTAAGTTTTTAACTTTTATTATTTTCCTTTCTCATTTTGAATGTACTGTGTGTTTAAGTTCTTATGTTATTAAAATCTCATTTTAAATCTCAAGTGCATTTTTTCGCGACTGAATTACGGAAGAAAATATAATATTATTATATGTTGAACATTCACCATTAGTACATGGTGAATGTCGACATTTACTGGTGTAAGTCAGAAATAAGAGTATTTGGAAAATATTTCGGACATACACCAAGCGACTATGTGAATGTTGACATTCACCGGTGAAAGTCTACTTCTCCAGATTTCGGTCTTTCACAGTAACATATATGTATATATATACATATATATATATACTTGTAGACGATGCGCAAAAGAACTGAGTCAGGTTAGATAATTTTAGAGCCAAGATAAAATATAATAAAATTTAAAGCGTCTGTTTTTAATCCTACTTTTCTGTGCTTACGGGCTTGTAGTAGATTGAATGCACACAGGTCCGATGATAGGTATATAAAATTTATATTTATGAAAAGAAACACTTCAAAGTTCTGGAATTTTCCTTAAAAATAGTCGTACAACACTTCACAATATCAGAGAGCACAATCAGTAGTTAAACTTAAAACTACCAAGAATGCTAAACACAACGCAATGCAAAGCGCATCTAAAGAGAAATCTAACCGGGAAATATCTCAGCACTTCGATCTCATGCTGAACTGACAACTCGAAACAAGAACAAAACAATTGAAAACGGATGCTTTCTCTCCAGCCTTATATAGTTTTCCCCCGGCCGACGAGATATTTCTAGTAATTCCTGCTTCTCGAAATTACTGGAAAGCAATAAGAGGGTGGAGTTACGGTTACAGCTAATATAATGATCAATAACATTTATTCAATTACAATACCTTTTACGGTGATACAGGAACCAGCGACTTTTGGTGATTTGGCAAATTTGGCGACAAAAATGTCACTAAAACTGTTTCCAATTAAAATTACACAGATACCATTTACTCAATGTTAAATGGACTTGCCTCTGTATTCCTACGTTTCCGGTATAACTCGTCTCTTTAGATTTTTCATGTTACATTACGTAGCAAAATCCAACAATTTCACATAGAAATTCACTGAAATCATCTATCTATGTTCAAAATTTGTAACAATATAGTATTTATAAAATGCTTAATCTCTGCCAAAAAATATTTGAGGTTCACTTTTATTCGAGGTGCATATTGTTTCCAGTTCATATCCTTACGCTGTCGAAAGAGAAAATACTAGTAGGCCGGCAATTATCTAACAAATTGAGTAATGCTTTACATTGAGGCGCCAATGACTTGTGTCCTGTATGGCAGGTATGGCAACACTTAACGTTCTATAAATATGAACATCAGTTAGCTTAGTTCATCCAGGACACAAACATTTTTTCCCTTCGCTTTTTCTAATATATGATAACCACTTAAACCTTTGCAGCACGGTGTACCGGTTTCGGCACACCTAAACATTTCCCTGTGTACACACAGAAAATTTGAATGAAAAAGGATTTATTGGTTACTAAAGATTACTCTGAACGTTCTTTATTTATACTGTATGGCACCACAACACAAATCAGTCCATATATTTTAGCCATGTTCAGACTTTAAAGACCCTCATTTTTTAAAGAAATCTCCCAGATTTTTTTAGGATACAAAATTATTTTTTAGGGTATTCTTATTCTATATTAGTTTTAAATTTTCACCTTGAAATTTTAGCTAATATCGAAAGTCTAACATCTGGTGTGCCCAGAGTGGGATCACTGAAACACTAGGAGCAGAGCAACAACTCTATCTTGTAGAGACATTAGGTTATTACGAAGCCAGAGAGGTGAAAAATATGCAATTCCTTCGCCGGGAATCGAACCACGGACCTCTGAAATACCGGCTCAGTGTGCTGACCATTACACCACGAAGGCACGCTAAGAATGTGGGAGATATACCTTATAATCTTTGTTTATTTGCAACTCTCCGGTTAGCTCATTCACAAAAGAAAGGTGGGTCCACATCTGTGCTTCATTTCCTGTTTTTTTTGGGGGGGAGGTTTGGTTATGAAATAAATTATTGGCGTGATTTTCTGAAGGTAAGGGGTAATTTTAGCAGTTAGCTGTTTGGTTTTTCACTAGAGCAGTTCTCTTCTTCTCTTTCGCTTTCGTTCAAAGAAGTTTTGTTAGTGCTGAGTTTTGATAGTTTTGAGTTGTACACGTTTATTTAATTTTATTTTGCAATTTATATTTTCTAATTGTAGATATAATATTAGTTTATTGTTTCCTGATTTTTAAATATTTTGCAAATGGATCGGAGAGGACTGACCATTTCTGAAGCAATGAAAGTGCTACAGGAATTGCCTTCAGGTAGTGAATCTGATCCGGATCCCGTTACAGGTGCAAAACATGCAATGTTGGGTTGTGATTTTTCAAAGGCGGTGTCACTTTTTCCGAAAAGTACCATCATGGAAAAATAGATGAAAGTGTAAATATGAAATGCAAATAATGTAAATATCATATATTTGTAAGGTTTTAGTTAAACTAACCAAGTTTTATTTTAATTTAAATCTTTTCTATCTCCTCTATGTTTCAACTTCCTGTCAGAAGAAGCGCGCGTTTTTAGCTTATGCTAATTTTGAAGTACAGCCAAGTACTATTTAAGCCAGAGGTAGAAACCTCTTATTGTGTTAGAGCTTTGCCTCAGATCACGGTCACGCCGTTCAACGTTCGCCTGACCAGCTAGCAGTTTAAATTTATAAGCCATAGTGCTTACTACGTGATTGCATTGTAAAACAAATTAAAGTGCGGTAGTATTTAGTATACCTTGCTACGCACCCTTTTCGGCAGAGGCCAACTTCCGCGAATTGCTCTGCGAAGCAAAGTTTAATTAAGTTCTATTTTAGGTTTAGTTTTAAAATTATTTGATTGTTAAGTTCGACCCAAGTGTGGTCTTTTACTTTCTGTATCTCTCCCGAATTGGGAGGTTTGTATTTAATAGTGATTGAATAAAAAGAGGATTTCAAATCCCTTCACGTGCAGTTATTATCCAGCCCAGCAGATACATCAGAACATAGCGTATCTTCCGCTCCCTGTTCCAGTTCAGGACTTAGAACTTGAGGATAAGAACCCTTTTCAGAATTTACCATGTTTCCAAAACGGATACACAGAACACAAAGTCCTGACACAAAGTCAAGTTACTTTTTGTCATTTATGCGCGTGCAATCATCATACAAACATGAAGAGCTTTTTTTTGGAGGGTAGAGTAGCAGGCCTTCCCGTGGCACACCCTGGGTAATGCTATGTTAGGTATTTTCGTCTGGCTTTGGTTCAGTTTAGTATTAGATTAGTTTCCTGTTTTCTTAGTTGATTTAAAAGCTTGAGTGGAGGCTTTCCTGTAATCCCAAGAAGAGGGCCATCTGTTATTTTTTATTTCAGTAAATAAAAGGGTAACCCTTCTCAGAGTGCAGAGGAGCATTACACTGGAAAGTGAGAAAAATGTGTCTAAGCAAGTAATTGCAAACCCAAAGATGACTTTCTTAGGAGTATCCAGCAACCGAGCAGCTATGCCATTAAATACGTAAATAAAGAAAGGACGTGTACCAAGAACTAACGGAAGCTTATGGTAGTTCTCATGTATTTAAAGTTTTAAGTAGGTCAATCTGTAAACTTACTCAACATACTTTGCAAATTTACTTCTATAAGCACTATAAGGCATGAAATGGATACCAGAGAAAAAGAAAGCAACATTTCTAAGGAGCACTACCTTCATTCAGTAATCCCAAAATGGC
This sequence comes from Stegodyphus mimosarum, assembly GCA_000611955.2. Taxonomy (NCBI): domain Eukaryota; kingdom Metazoa; phylum Arthropoda; class Arachnida; order Araneae; family Eresidae; genus Stegodyphus; species Stegodyphus mimosarum. Next base: position 199,973 of record KK121563.1, on the reverse strand, counting down.
GCACGTTGCTGCCGAAGTAATTTTATTTTATACTGCCCGCGAATACAACTCTATCATGCACTTGGTGCAAATGCTGTCTTGGAAAGGTTTCAAGATTTTAAATTATTTGAAATCCGAGTTTGCATTACTTTCGTTATCATTAAAAACGAACGCGAATATCGCAGCAGAAAATCTGTAAACGAAGTAAAGATACGAACCTGATTAACTTTAATTTGGATAAAGGTAAAAAACGTACTAGCTAAATATAACGGACAGAGTCTATTAACTGGATTACGTGACGTAGAACGACTAATTAAGAACTCCGTATTTCTTTATGTACAGCAAGTGGAAAGTACCTCGAACAGCTCATGGAAAAAGGATTTATTTCGACATTGAAGTGCTTTGAGCTCGATTCCCAGCTTTAACTGCAATCATTGTTTTAAATAATATAGTAGTGCTATCAGAATATCACATTCAGAACAAATGTTTCAGTATAATGTAAATCAATGTGGGCATATTGCTCATAGTTGCCCACTTGCGGCCGAGCGGTAAAATCGATAAATCGTCGTAGTTTCTATGTGGGCTCGATTTCAGGCGAACGGGCTGGCTTTTGCATGGGCTTTTTCGTGGTTTTCCCATGTGTAGAGCTAGTTTCCCTTAAAACGTCCTCCACAAAGGCATCCTTGTCCTTAGGCATCTCGAGTGCACTGCCATAATTAAATAAACCAAACCAAACCTACTAAGTAAAGAACTGTGCAAAGGCCCTTTCTATATTTAATAACACTTTAAAAAGAATTTATCTCATAACATTTCTTTCTAACGGACACTTGCTTCTTACTGAAGAAGTTTAGGGCTTTCTACCGCATTATAATTCAATGTTATATAACAACTGGACACATCTATTGAAAATATGTCTGATATCTTAACACATTTCATATTATTCACATTTTTTTTATTTAAATAAAAGAGTTTGATGATGCTTTAAATATTTCGACAACTGACCAACATTCCCTAGAATATTCTTGCGCATAAAAGATCAAAAGTGTTGCCCCGTGGCCAAATCTTTTTTCGCTTCAGTATTAGAATTTGACGACAGCGATATTTAGTTGCAACTCGGCTTCAAAAGAAACCGCCCGTTTTTGTCAAATGTATCTCGGGAATCGTATGAAGGCCAAGGTCTTTGGATGCGTGCCGGATGCTAAACCCAGTATCCTGTCCTCTGATCTTTCTCCCTTTTATTGATTTATGCTTTCTACGCTTTGACTTTTCGTTGCATTTTTACGTTTCAGGTTTTCTTCCTGTCTCGGGTTTTTCAATAACTGAGCTCATCTTCGAGTTTTTTATGTCTTCCGTGTATTTTCCGCGTGTTTCTATCTCCTTCAATTTCTGAAAATTTCCCTTTTTGTTATTCTCACCTTTCTAGTGAATTTTTTTTATCTTATTTCATCCATTCTTCTGGTTTCAATTTCTTATTTCTCTTTTCAGTAACCTTCAAGTGATTTTACATTCGTGGCTCTCTGTTTTATTTAAATTTATCATATGTAGTATCCTGGCCTTCAGGTGGGAGAAAATCCAGAACTTTCTATTTCTCGAAATCAGGCAGCTATTGCTCATCCATTAATAAATTTTTAACATTTTCTCTCGGTTTAGGTTTGCTTATTCGATTACGGCAATGCCCTCGAGAGCCGAAGGAAGTCTGAAAGGAGAGATACCTTCGTGGAGGACGTTTTAAGGAAACATAGCTCGTATACACGCTACACATGGAGAAAAACACGAAAACAGCCACGCAGCCAGCCCAATATCAGGATTTGAACCTCAGGCCGAATTACCAGTGTTCAGCGACTTTACTGCTCGGCCCCTGGTAAGCCTAACAATTCCTCTCAAGGATGAAATTATAGATGAATATCAGCCGGTTAATTACATTTTTCACAACTCTCCCTTATCTATTGATGCAGATTCGAAGAAACGGCCTGTTACTTCTTAAACAATTATCGATTTTCGGATTAGTATTTTACTTCGATTTTGAATCCAATTACTGATCCTAGAAGTAAATATGACAAAGACATGAAGCTTAGCACCAACAGACTAGTCTCTCAAAAATATTCAACATACTACTTGCAAAAAATTAATAATATCTCGTAACTCTTTTCCGCTCTGACTTACATCATAATCGAGGAAGTCTTCTGCACAGCCAATAATAAATATCTTTAGAAATTTCTATAATTTACTTTTCAGGTAACGAAAAGGCAAACTGATAAAAAAATTTCGAAAAATTTTTTATTCCTTATTTCAAAAAACCGCGATATCTCAGTTTCGTAAATTTTACTAAATAATGAAAATTGAATGGCAGAGGAACAGTCTGTAAAAGTCACGAAAGATAAGTTTTTCAATATTTTTAAATTTCAAGAACGAGGTTTAAGGAATATAATCTGCATTCTTCTGCTACGGAAACGATTGTGGATCCTATGTTATCTTCCTTAAAATGACATTTTAGCTTGTTTTTCGTCTCTTGTCTCCAAACACTCTTGTTTACCAAACTAACCGTCTCCATCATGCATGGGCAGCGACTTGACGATTTGGCCAATCAGAAAGCCTTTATAATAAAAAAATGATATGGCCAATCCGAAAGCTACAATCGTTACGCAGTACAATAATATAAGCTGCCGTTAACTCTTACTGATATCTCATAGCAATAGTTTTAATATCTCAGGTATCAAAATTTTAAGAAGTGCCGAAATTTTAAAATGGGTATTAATGACAAATTCTTTCAGTATATGACAACATTATACCGTTACAAATAACCACTGAAAATTGTTACCACTTGAAACTGCAGTTACAGTTGGAGCCGTTAACTTTAAAAATCGCTTCTGTGGTGAAAGGTGGAGATAAATGTTTCCCAAGTAGAATGAATTTTGATGATTAAACGTTGCTTTGCAATGCATTCTTATGGAAAAGTTATTGAAGAGTTTAAAGATAAGTATATATAGTTAAAAATATAGTTAGCTTCCAAATAGTCAAGTAAGCGATTTTAAACATAATAGCCTAATTTCGGAAAACTGGAAGCCTTCGCCGTAATTAATCAAATGGTCGCCCGTTTCTTCTGAGTTCGACAAAAGGAATGACGCCTTACACGAAATGATGCAATCATCAACAAATAGTGTGAAAAAGATGACATCGCAACTAGATTTACGCGCTGCGTAGTAATGACGTCAACCGTTAAAATTCCATCTGCTTGGAAAGTACCGATTTCCATTCATTTTGAAACAAACAGACAATTTTTAAAGCTGACAGCATGAATTGCAATAAATATTTCAGGTGATATATCACTTGTAGCAATATATCGTATCCTCCATTAAACGATTCTACCATTAATATCGATATTGAAAATTTCATAGCATTTGAAAATTTGATGAGAGCGAATTGTGAAGCACTGGTGTACTTGGGTAGAGAAACTGAACTGAGTGGATTTAAAGCAATAAGTTCCACAATTTTTTATATTTGTATTTTTCCTTGTCAAAATTTGTTCTATTCAATTTGGATTGAAGAGCTGTGAGCCTTCCCCTCCATCTCATTTATAACTTCTCGATATTAATGAAGTCGTTTTTTCCCACCAATAATAGCAGTACTCGTCTTGACCCCGTTTTCTATCTCAGTCTCATAAGGTATTTTCTACTTTCGTTCCGCATGCCTTCTTGGTGTAAGTAGAAGTATACTCGACGCGTATTTGAGAGGTTCAGGGTTCGAGTCTCAGCAAGTAATAACGACACTACGAGTTATCTCGGTTTTCTTCAGAGCCAAAAATTCGCTTCTTATTGTTTAGTCTGATAAAGAAAAATGGATCGTCACAGAAAATAGTGTGAAATTTGATTGATGAATCAGTAATAAAGAGTGATTAGCATTTCATACCTCACAAAACATGTTAACAGTATTTAAAAATCCGATGTGAAACCACATGATTTTCTTGCATGGCTTATTGATTATTATTTGAAATTCAATGTTCCGGTCAATTTTTTGTCTTAAAGGAGTGAAATTTCCTGTAATTTTATTTTTTTATAACAAGTATAAAATTCTCAAATATAAGTTTAGGAGCCGGGAGACCGCATTAAAGTTTAAATTTCGCTATTTGCCGAACATTAATATTTTTTTCTAATTTTACTTGTCAAAACATGAATATTTTAGTCATTTAAAACACATCTGTAATTGGAAGTCTATAACAAACACCAAGGATTGCGAAAAAAAAACCGGGTAATACATATACGTTTGGTACTGCAGGCTACAATAAAACAAATCCGATCTGGATACCACGTGACTTCCTTGTATAGCCAATTAAATTATGCACGATGTTTTGCTACATTTCATTCAAATTTATTTCATTATAGATATAATTTGCAGTCAATTAATTCACTTCTCACTTCGAGGCAAAGCAAAACTACATAAAAAGGCAAAACATCTTCATTAAACATTGTAGAATACAGATAAACATAAAGCATTAAATACAGTAAAAAATAATTTTTACAATTAAAATTAGTTTCTACGCAAAAAAGCAGATTTTTCGGTACGCAAAACTGAAAGTTTACTTTTGGTCTCACACGGCAGAAAGACATTGAAGGGGCAGAAACTCACTGGATTCACTACACTGATGAATTTCAAATGTAAACAAATGGCGGTTCGTAAGGTTTAACACGTGACTTAAGCTTTTAAATTGTTGATAAATTTCCAACTAATACATGGAAATTAACTGAAGGTATGAAAACCTTAATCGGGATATAACACCAAATAATTCAACCACTTTTAAAACAAAAATGCACAATTTATCAACATATATAAATAAAATACTAAGCTCACCGAGCCAGACAGACATAACAGAGTGAGGTTTGAGAGAGAGATTTGAGTTAGGTTTGAGGGCAACTTCCTCTTGATAAGTCTGTCTTCTGCCAGCTCAACAATTATTCACTTATGCATATTTATTATTTTTAGGACTTAAAAACATTTATTACAATTTTATATTTGTTATGTATGTATTCCCACTCTGTTTATGTCTGTCTGTATCTTTTTTGTTTATAGGCATATTAGCTAGCTTTTGTTTATATGCACATTAGCTTTTTTGTTTATATGCATATTAGCTTTGTTTATATGCATATTAGCTTTTTTGTTTATATGCGTTTCAGCTCTAATAGTATCTGTATCTTTTTTGTTTATATGCATATTAGTGTCGTTTTTTTGTGGGCAAGAGGTTCTAAATTAAATTGGTTTTCTAAAAAATTGGTTTTATAAAGGATATTGTTTTGTATTGGCTTTGATTTGTTCTTTTCTAAAAGTTCCACTCATTTGAATTGCTTTTGGTAGGTCACATCATTTGGTTTTACTTTTGGTTTTGAATTTTACGCTTGCCTACATAAATGACGAAACACGAATTAAATAATTGAAGAGATAGGTTTGAGGGCAACTTCTCCTTGATAAGTCTGTCTTCTGCCCAGCTCAACAATTATTCACTTATGCATATTTATTATTTTTAGGATTTTAAAAAAAATTATTACAATTTTATATTTGTTAATAGATTTTGATACTTGCACTTGATTTACTTATTCTCAAAATTTAAATGATATTGTAGATTAGTTTGCAGCAATATAAATTATTTATAATTTCTTTTAAACCTATTTCTATAATTAATTTTTTACTTTAAATTGCTTTTTACGAATATAAATTTTGTTAAATTGAAATATATATATATATACGTATTTATACGATTGGTCCAGTCGATTGCAAGGAAAAAGGGAGGTGCACAACTACATGTTATAGCAGTTCTATGCACAAAAGTTCAACGTGCTACGGCTACTCGCTTTTGAGTTATGCGAGATACATATATATGTACGTACAGACGTCAAGGAAAAATATCTTTTCTGAATCCCTATTAAATCCATTTTGCAATCTGTTTTCCCAAAAATGGTTCTTTATTGTGTTCATAAATACAGATGTCACGGAAAAACATGGTTCAAATGGTTTCGAGAGCGGCCGAAATGGATTATTTTCGTTAAAATATGATGCTCAAAGTTTTTTGCAATTGCACTACTTCCTTTACTTCGTAGAAGGGAGTACAAAGGAGGCCCACAATTTTGACTTAAAAAAGATACATACATAGGTACGAATGTACAACGAAAAAATCCTTTTGCAATCCATTTTACAATCCATTTTCAAAAAGAAGACTCTTTTATTGATGCTCAGTCGTTCATACGTCATTTAGAGTCATTAATGTTGTCTGCCCATACGTACAGACGTCACGCGAAAAAATCGTCCAGATGGACTCGGATCTGCCAAAATAGGTATTTCCGTTGGAATATGATACTCGAAATGTTTGGTGATTATAATACTTCCTTTCCTTCGTACACGGAAGTAGAAAAAAGTATTAAGAGTTAATTTAGTTATTTTTATGTGCAGTTACTGAATTTCGCCTTCATTCTTTTCAGATCTGCTGTACCTTCGTAAGTTTACACGAAAAATTACTTAACATAAAAGTTACGATTTTTCTCGTTATTATGATAATATAATTCCATCTAAAAATGCATTTGCAATCATGATGAGCTTCAGTCTTCAACAGAGAGCTCTCTGGTAGCTCAATCAAAGAATTCGAATGGAATCAAAGAATCGATTCAACCTTTCTGTCTCAATGGATCAATGATTCTTTCGGTCAATACCTGACAGTGTAGGATCTCTTAAGGAATGTTTATCATGTCCAAAATATGAGTGGTACATCTGCATCGCATAGCCTTTTATTTAGAACACAGAGAAAGATGGGGGTCAAGATAACAGAAGAGTAACCTAAAGATGTTTTTTGTTATTCTGGTTCCCTAAATTGGATGAATTTTTCAATCCAAAGATGCAGAAATTCTAGAAAAATGTTGGAAAAATACAAACAATTTTCTATTCGAGACAGTCACAGAGTTCTTTATACGAGATTTTTATTACATTTGGAAGATCGCTATAACCGTATAAAATAACATTAAGCCTACAGGAAACGGAACAGGACCAAATATTTCGCTTTTTATAACCGAGGGTTTCGTTATACGCCGCTTACGCTATAGTGTTATTTGACTGTAACATCAGTACCAGTCAGTTAACATCATTTTTTGAGAGCGGTTTGCTACGCGTTTTTTCGAGTAGCTCTAAATTAACTCCGCAGATCAGCTATATTATTTAGCCAGTATTCATTGAAATTTGAAACATTTATAAATCTTTGCATATGTTACACAATGTGCTTAGACACTTTTAGAATAATTTCGATTAAGAATTAAAAAAAGCAGCCGTCTTGGCATAAAATTTTTGGTAAAAATGTATTATTTTTAATCAGAAATATTGTCTTCTACTTTTAAATTTATTCTTCTTTCAAAACGTTGCACGCAAATAAGCTGTGGATTGAAAGATATGTCTTGCGCTCTTTCCGAAGAAATCCTATTTCGTAATTCAAAAGCATTGTGAAATGCATGATCCTAAAATTTCTAAGTGCGAAATAAACAACATTTTTCATCAGAAAAGGAAAAACATTAATTATTATGTCTGCGTGGAAATGAAAACTATGTAGTGGAAGATAAATGCAAGTACATAATGACCGTTAATGAATCATGAATTTATCTAAATGACTGCAAAAAAAGTCTATTTATTATCGAAAAGGCATAGAAGAAACTGTAAAACATGTTTCCGTCAATGCAAAGAAATTTCAGTAAGACGTTTATGATTGTCAAGACAAAGAAGAAATTTGACAAAGGGGACAAAGGGGAAATCAATAATAAAAACCGTAAAAAAGGGGTTAAAATTAATTTAATGTACTAGGAACAGAAAGTTTAACGGCCTGTATTGGCAGAAGGAACTCAGTTTCTTTATCCCAATCTGTTTCAAAGAGGGAAACGTCATCAAGACAAAGCAACAAGTCATATTTAAAAAACTGTCACTGCATTCTTTAAAAAAGTGATGACTGATACAAGTTTGCATTTACACCTTTTCAAAGTATTCTTGCAAAATACCCTGATGTTTCACCTATTGTGCTTCTGATCTCCTGGAAAGAGCCCTTTCTAAGTGCAAACCCACCACGATTAATGGACTCTGGAAAGTAGTGTAAGAGAAATGGAAATCAATAGTCACGAAAATATTGCGAAAAATCTTTCTGTCATGGAAATCGCGATAGGCCTATAGTCCAGAAAAACATCTAGGAGATCGAATATTAAAAAAAACTGTTTACGTTTTGAATATTAATGAAGCTCCTCCGAAATTGTTCTAAAAATGAGTAAACATCCTCTGTAAATATTTGGTAAGTATTAAAAACAATGTGAGAATGTTTAAGTGTGGAAATGGGTATGAATTAGAAGATTACGATATTACATGTATTTTCTTATGATTTGAGAATTTTTGAGATATTTCTAATAAGAAAAGTATTCCATTGTTAGGATATATTACTTTATAGGATAAAATTTTAATCAGTGTGTTTAATTTTGATCAGTTGACAAAGGAAGCGCTTAACATACGTTCGGTTTGCATTCATGTTCTATTATGAAGCTGAATAAAGTTCGTATATCAGAAATCAAACTTAGGAATTTCCAGATAGCAGACAGAATTCCTAAACACATTGCAATCGTTCCAAATCTGAATTTAAGTTCGTTGGCTAGAGCATTTGTACCTTTAGTCTAGAGAGTTTTCGTGGTTCGGTTTGTGTGATTATGGCAAAGCCTCGATGGCTATCTGCCTAAGAGAAAAAATGCCTACGTGGAGCACTTTCGAAGGGAAACTGGCTCGTATACACATTACACTTGGGGAAAGCCACGAAAACGCCCATGCAGCCAGCCCGTTCGCGAGATTCAAACCTCGGAATGAACTACCAGTCTTCGGCGACTTTACCTCTCGACCCCTGACGAATCTTAAGCTAGAGAGGAAATCTCCTGTATGACATGTGGAATAGGCAACAATCAAACAATCGTTTGATAATATGGCAATATTGAATACATTTATGGCAATACTGAATACATCTGATTAGCATTGGCAACAAGTGGAGCATTCCACAGATGCAAAATGTCTGAAGTTATTTTTTAAGCTGCGTGTGCATTTGTATTTTGTATGTGTTTTTGGTCACTGAAGATTACACATATACTAATATCTTAATGTACAAATGGACAAATAATGTATGATATTTTAGAATAACGGATGTACAAGTATTTTGATTTATACGAATCGAACGACTAAGATGTAATTTAACGTAGTACGTTTAATGTGATAAATGCGACGTTTATTAAATATTTATTTTTTTCTTTACTCTTGCTGTAATTTTTTCTCTGAAGTATTCATTTGGTTTAAGAAGGTAAAAGCTTACAGACATTAACATATTTGTAAGGATTCGTATGTAAACGTAGCGTAATGTGTAAGTAAATTTTGAGAATATGAGTTAAATTTCTTGTCGTGTCGCCTGTTTTTATATCAAAGAATATAAATATATTACTAATTTACAAAATGAAATTTACGTTACTTCTTATGACAGACCTTTATTGCTTTAGTAATATTCGATGTTGCATAGAATTGACTTTATAGACATTCAGAAAAGTTTCAATCTGAAATTCGTTTATAATAAATTAGACATTACCTGTTTTATTTGTACGAAAAAACTTCAACTGAGTTCAATGAAGATGCATTTTTTGAATGTCTCGACATGTGTGATGTAGACGAAGAAAGACGAATTGCTTTTTTTACGGTGGTATAAAACATTATATATTTAATTAGACTGACACCAAAAGTTGAGTTTTGGAATTTCTTTTACTTATTTGTTATGCTCGTATTCCTTCAGTTATAACTCCTTCTCACAGTTTTAAACAACTGAATCTATTAATTATTGATAAACTCAAAACGCGGCTACATATCATAACCATTCCAACAGCTACAATTTATGTTTGATGTTCACGATATATTGATTAGCGAGTAGATTCCTGTGGGTCCTCTTTATGTCTGTAAATTTCTGAACAGACCAAGCGGTCTCCGAAGACTAATTGGAAACCGTATAACGAGATAGTCGTAAGTAGTCTCAATAGGCTATTGACTAATTGCGGCGACTTTCTCCAAATCCTTCTCGAAAACATAACGATATCCATTTTATGTACCAAATTATTATTATAATTATTTCCTCTCCAGAAGTTTAAACTTACATTTTTTAATTGTATTGGACACTAGATTTTAGTAATTTTAGATTAGTCTTTTAAAAAGATTTTTCTTTTCTTAGGTGGTATGAGTAAATTTCAGATTATTTGTTTTGTTTTCTACTTCCGTTTTCTGTCAGAAATATATATATTAACGATAAAATATGCATAATTTATTTCGTGGATTAATTACAAATTAAGAGAAAAAGTGAGATGAATAACTTTTATTTCAGCAGAAGAAATTTTTTACAGCGTACCAACGGAATGAGAAAGTGTATTTCTGAAAAACATTGAATATTTGTTTTTTATTTTGTGCGTAGAAAGTTGTTACACTGGTTATTGTATTATTATCAACATATCAGGAATCACGCTTCGCATGTAATTTCTTCTGACTATTATTTGTAGTATTTATTTACCTTTTTAGTTCTGCAACGAGATTCCTGTTTGAGTTTCTCCTGGAAATAATGTTCTTTATTTTGCGCTCATTTAGTAGAGTTCTTTGCTTCTGACAACCTCTTTTAACTTCCTTGTACGAAGTAAAGGAAGTATTGTAAAGGCGAAAATTTTCGGGTGTCATATTTCAACGAACGTATTCATTTTGGAATTTAACAATGTTTGTTTTGCTTGACATCTGTACGTAAGGACAGAATTAGGACTCTCTCTCCGCAAACGGACACCAAAAAGGATTAAAAATGGATTTAGAAGTTTTTTTTGACGTCTTTACGTAAGTATGTATGCATGTATCTCGCATAACTCAAAACGAGTAGCCTCAAAAATTTGAATTTTGTATATAAGACTATTGTAGCATGTAGTTATGCACCTCTTTTTGTGGATGCAATCGGTAGCACCAAAAGTATATAAATATGTATATATACTCGCTGTGTTATTCGGCTCCATGAGCTCATTCTTTTTATTCTTATAAGTTGGTAAATTGGGCATTTTTGGATTTAAAAGTGATTGAATTACATTGTTCTTATCTCCCAGTTAAGGTTTTTATGCCTTTAATTTATCTGCATGGAATAGTTGAAGAATTATGAACAATTGAAAAGTTGTTCATGTGCGGTTACGCCTAATTTTTGACCATAGCAGCCATATTTGTTTACCTTTAAACTTAGACTATTGAATCAATTCAGTTTCTGCCCCTCAATGTCTTTTTGCAGAATGAAACCAAAAGAAAACTTTCAGTTTTGTGCACCGAGAAATTTGTCCGCTGGCCGAATGGATTGTTTTTGAGTAGAAAGTCTACTTTGAATTCCCAACTTTTTTTTTAATTGCTTTAACTGTATTTGGTATTTCATACTTTTCAATTTTTAATAAAGATATTTCGAGATTTTATATATTTTTGCCTTGCCTCGAAGTGAGAACTGAATTCATTAAACGAGAAATATATCTCTAATGAAATTTGAGGAAATAAGTTTAAATGAAATGCAGGAAAAACTGCGTATAATTTAATATTCCGAACAAAGAAGTTATGTGGTGTACACATCCAGACTTTTTTAAAATTGCAAAGCGGCTTCAGTTCGACGTGAGGTACTCTACGTTTTAAAGCAAACTTCTTCCTAATACTTTATTTACTGTGAGTAGAGTCATTCCTGGGTTATTTCGGCAAAACTATGTTTTAGTGAGTTTTATGCTCTTGCAATTGTTTGTTTGCTTTCGCTACGTTGCTGCAAAAAATTTAAATAAAATAACACATACGAAGCTGAGAAATTAATCATTCTGCGTGTTACATTATTTTGAATTTCATTTATACATTATAATGTTACAAATGGAAATGCTTAGCATTATTTTCATTTAAGTAAATTCTGCACGAAAAAATGGGACAGTTCTGTATCTTTCCTTCTACTGGGGCGACTGAGGAAATTTAACTTGGGTTTTTCATGTCTCTAAAGCGCGACTTGCGGTATATATTAGATTATATAAATAACATTGTTCAAACATAAGTATTTTGACACAAAATCCAACTTTTTCTGTAAAGACATGCCGAAGTTTTTGCATATTTCGATTCTACAACACAATTTATGCCAAAATGACAAGTTTCATAAAAATTGCGGGAGTATTTTTAAGCATTAACCCTCAAACTTTCAGCTCCTCAATGTTAATTGAATTTGGGGTAATACCTCTATTTTTATTTAACGTATTTGATTCGCTTTTTCACTGTTCGAAATTAAGGCTGTATCGAAGTACAATTCGAACCTAGTTTCTGAATAATTTTTAAATTTTCAATCTTTAATAATTTAAAAAAAACTTTTTAGAAAACATTTTTGATCTACAACTTAAAATATTTTTACTGTTACCCTGTCAGGACTGAGTGTTCTGTGCATACTTTTGCCGAACATATTCGTAACTATAACAAAGTCCTGATCTCGAACAGGGAGCTGAATGCAGCTAGGTTCTGTGGTAGAATAACTGTCGTTAAGTGGTAGAATAACTGTACGCAGGGAGGGTTTTAAAATTACCCTTTCATTAAACTAATATTTACAACCACTTCCCAACTCGGAAGGGATAACAGAAAATAATGACCGCACTTGGGTCTAAACTGAACAATCAAATAATTTAAAATAAAGTGAAAAAGAAAACTAAGAAGTCGTTGCTCTCAGAGCTATAAACGCGAGGTTGGCATCTAGGCTAAACTATTTATGGTGCGTAGTAAGATTTAGCGAATACTAACGCACTTAGATTTCTTCAATAAGTAATAGCGTAACAGCGCTAAGGCTTAGAACTTAAATAGTAGCTAGTCAGGTGATGTCGAACAGAGCCACAGTGATCTGAGGTTAAAAGCTCTCTCACACCGAGAAGTTCCTTGCTAATCTTTTAAATACCAAAACTCGGCTCCACTTCAAATTAGCAGAAAGCTGAAACGCGCGCTCATTCTAACGGGAAGTTGAAATAAGAACTTACAGGAAAGAAAAATTAAACATAAAACTTTGTTAGTTTAAACTAAAACCTTACAACCCTAACGTAGATGTATTTCTATGCATACCTTCAAAAACTTAGAGTTTTTATTCAACATTTCTCAAGATATACGTAGCTTTATATAATGGCCCTTTTAGAAATTTGGCATATTTGTTATAATTGACAATAATCCCAGATTTGCTTTACGCACTTTTTTAAAATTATTTAAAAGAATGAACGAGGCACCTCCTTTTCATCTCGTGCCCAATGAAAAAAAGAAAAGATGTTGCCATACATTAAGTGAATTATTATTGGCACAACTGTAAAAAGTGCGCCTAGATAAATTTTCAATTTCTCTGTACGTTTCCTACCAAATTTTACAAAATTTAATATTTGAACGTTATTTGAGACGTGGAATCGAAATATAGAAACTAATAGCTATGTCAGCCGCCCAGACAGAATAGTGGTTAGGAAAGCCTACTGCACTACCGAAAGGCCCAGATTCGAGGCATGGATGTTTGTAAATGTATAGTGTCTTTGGGTCATGGGAGCACTCTAAACATGGCAAATCGAAAGTCCTCTCGGGTGGATTTGTGGTAGGGGAAGAGATGTGGAAGATCCTCGGACCTCTTATCCCCGAGCTGCTCTTCCTCAAAATTGGGTTTGAAATAGGAGTCCAACCTCCGTGAGGCTCTGGCAACCATTCTTCCATGTAATTCAAAGATAAAACAACAAAAAAAAATAGCTATATCATTTCAGAAAAATTCTATTTTGTGTCAAAATGCCTACATTAGAACAGTGCTATATATAAATCTAATAAATATCCTAAATCCCGGTTTCTAGACATGAAAAACGTAAATTTCGTCAATCGTCCAGTACAACAGGAGATATAGAACTGACCCATTGTTTTCTGCAAAGGTGTACATATGCAACATTATTCTTCTAGTTTCCTTTGGGTGCATATTTTCACAGATTTCGCTTCTTAGAACTCATCATTGTTTCGGTTGCATATCATTTTCAGGAATTTTTAGTCCTGATTAAACAAATCCATTTGTTTTTTATGGCAAACTCTAATTCTTTAAACAGTAATTTTTCCAGTTTGTCGTTAATATGGCAAGTTTTAATGTAGTGGATTTTGTCTTCCTCTTGCATTTTTCTCCACAATGCATTCCCGCCGCAAAACTGCTTCACAGGAGTAATGTGCAGTTGTCAACGTGGAGCTATAAACGAGAAAAAAGGAGAAACTGAAGTAAGAAAAAAAATCAACTCAGAGAATCGTTGCAACTTTCGTCTTTTACACTGTTACGAGTTCCGGTTTTCCAAATCCAAAGGGATAGTTCTCAGGGGAATTTTTGATGTCCAATATTTTCTCTTCGAGTGTCCGGACTTCGTTTCATGGTGAGTTGTTTCCCTAATTCGAAATGGAAAAAGGAATTGAGGTTCAGTATTACAATATATGAAAGAAAACCGTTCTTTGAGGGAATTGGTGCCTTAGGTTATCACGATTTTGAAACTGTAGCTCCAATGCTATCCATTTCCTCCAAGCGACAGAAGTTCACAGTTGCCAATTTTGTTTTGTGAGTTTATTTTATACGAATGCTTGGTAGTCAATTTCTCGAATTAATCTTGATTTAGTATCTGGAAGAAAAACAAAACTAATGTGTTCGAAAAGCAGATATTCTAAGAAAACAGCTTAAAACCTACGAGCGGGGTAACGCCTAAACTTTCCCTATGGTTCTCGTGATTCATGTTTGAAGTTTTTAGTAAAAAGCAAACACAGAGGCTATTGCGTTACCGTGGAGTCCAATGGGTGTTTCAATTCGGCTGTAACTCTTTCCATGCACAACGTCCATTTATGGTACATTACGTCTTTAATCTTAGTGTTTGTGAAGTTTTGTGCGAATAAATAAGGTACGCATGTGCGGCCACAGTATTCTTGACTAGCCAGAGCTAACGTACTAACGATTTGCTTAGAACGCAAGAATAAACTGTAAAATAGAAACTGTAGACTTATGCATAGGATCTGCGCAGCAGATATGAAGGCAGAAAAAGATTAGAGGTTGTATATGTAGGAATTCGAATATTTTTTGTTACGTCTTTAAGAAAGTATATAGTATATATATGCATCTTCAAATATAGAAGGTTTTTACGCATTTTTAGAAAGAATTCGATGCCGTTTAACTAATGCTTGATACGTAAACATTTTTTTTCAAAGATTCTGTCTGGTAGCTTTTTTCATGGAACATACATCTACATCATGCTTTCTATGTTAGAAGAGCTTTCCTTCAAATTTCGAGGGATATTGATTTGCATTTCTCTTCAACTGTTTTACGCAGTCCGTCAAAATGGTGGTTTTGCATTTGGAAAGAACCCTTTTCAAGAGACCAAAGGCACAATAATTTGTAGGTGAAAAGTCAGAGGATTTCATAGGAATACGTTGAAAAGGTAAACGTGCAATAACTGTATCAGTCTATCTTTTGCTAGGAAATGCAGTAGTATTTTTCGAAGTATGGTTGAAATTTCGCTTTTTGAAAGTCATTGGGATAAAGAAAGGGAACTTCTTCTGTAAATATCGGAGGTAAAATGTTCTCTTGATAGTACGTTGAATTGATTTACTATTTTTTCCAACTTTTTTACTTTTAATTTCCGAATACTTTCAGAATACTGCGACAACTACATACTTCTTACTGAAATTTTCTCTGGCTTGGTAGAACCAGATTTTAAAATGTTTCTCTCTTCGTTTTCGATAACAAATATATCTTTCTTAAAAAAATATAATTTAGCTAAACCTATGCTACATCAAAGTTCACAATGTATTTAAGTATGTCTGCTGCTAAGTAGTTTTCATACCAAGTTTTACAATTGGCCATATTCGGCACAAGCTAGTGAGCATAACGTATTTTAGTTTTTTTCCAGGTTTAAATCTTGGTTTACTATTATGTCTGTTATTGTTGCAGATATATTTAAATACTTTGCAATGATTTCTGCATTGGCATATTTTCTTTGGTTACCATCTATTTAACTTTAGAGACGTTAGAAACAGTACATACCTTTTCGGGTACTCGTTTGGAGCTTTATTTCTATCTAAAAGTAATAACTGACGGTTTTTCTTTTTTCGGTTAATAATATTTAGTGTTAGTTAGTTTAGGTAATAATATTTAGTGCTTATTTGGCACTCAAAAATTTTAATGTCATGCATTTCGCAGCATTTTTGAAATATGGAATAGGAATATTTCTCTTCGGAAAGCGCAAAAACTTATACTTCAACACACAGCTTGTTTACTTGCGATATTTTGAAAGCAGAATACATTTAAAATTTGCAATCGATATTCCTCATTTCAAACAATAAGCTGTTGTCAGAAATTCTCATTCCAAAACTTATTTTTAAAATTCTTTATCGAAGGAGTTCTAAAACTGTGTAAACACACTTTGTATGGCCAAAATACTAAGGCAATATATTAAAAGTTTATAAATCAATGTATAAAACACATAATAGCATTAAATTCAAGGAACTACCTCTTTCTCATGACTGTTTCGAAAAATCTGGGATTTCTTGTCGTTTGGAGGGTTTTAATAGGTCTCGGCATGTGGAAATTTGATAGAGAACTACTTCATACTGACTGACATATATCTATATATATATTATTTACTCCCGAAAGGTATAGTGGTGCACGTAGCTGAATACCGTACCGATATGTCCAGGTTCGAACCCTGCAGAGGCATGGATGTTTGTAAATGTATAGTGTCTTTGCAGCATGGGGCACTATAAATGCATGGCTAGACGTTTTTTCGTGAGGACTGGTGGTAGGAGAAGAGGGGTGGGAGACCCTAGGACCCATCTTCTGGGTTACTGTTCCTCAAAATTGAGGTGGAACTGCACAAAATCGTGCTGTCACCTATATATTGTTACGAAAAATTCGGCGGTTGCGCCTGTATGTAAGCTTTCCGGCATAGCACTAGGGTTGCCATAAAATAGTGTATGGTAGGGTTGCCAGATTGGCGACTTTATCGCCCATTTGGCGACCAAATCGGCGATATCCCATGGTCCAATCGGGAAGCTTCTAGAATAACTTCCTGTCGAGATATTTCTCGAAACGTGTGGAACTTAAAGAAAAGCTATATAAACCCTTGCGTTTCTGAGAGCAGGCAGGTTGCGAGTGTGTGATTAAGAGTGTGATTAGTTGTGAGAGTTGTGAGAATAGCTGCTTACTGTGAGTGCTAAGCTACGCGAGAGTTTTGGTGAACGGAAAGCGATCGAGATAGTGCTTTGCCGTGAAGCTACCTTTACAGTATAGCTTGACAGTGCATTGGTGATTGTTCCACGGTGTTTATTATAAGTTTAGTGTTGCCGTGAAGCTACCTTTACAGTTACAGCCTGAAGCTGTGTTGCTGATTGTTTCAGCGTATTTATTGTAGATTTTCGACGCTTTTAAAGGTGATTTTGGAACTGTGCTGTAAATAGTGATTCCTGTAAATAAATTGTGCTTTTTATTGTTCTGCATCGTGTTTTCATCGGATACTCTCAAATCCACGAACCCGTATAACGCAACAATATGGTGCTCGAGGCTCTTGCCAACGATAAGCGCATATTTGTACTCCTTGCCGCGATGAATTTCGAGGCCTTGTTCCGACATCAGGCAAGTGAAATCAGTCACAACCACAAAACTTTCTTATTATATGCAATCATATCTGCTAACAAAATGCTTTTTAGATTAAAAACAGACAGCAAATAGTCCTTGGTTTTAACCACGGTCATTGGTTTAAACCAGGAATTAACGAAAAAGATTCAATGCACGTTGAGAAAATCACTTTATTCGTGGAGCTCCTAAAAGTACACTGACATTACATTTTGATATTACATCCCGTTGTTTGCTCTTTTCATCACAGACCATTACTGCTACTACGCTACTATTGCAATTCGTTACAGAACTGTGGTGCAATTTCTTCTCCGCTACCGAACGATGGCATGTAAAGCATGTCTCTGCTCAGTACTCATATATCTTGTGAATTGTTTTCCAAGTAAATCTTAATCTTCAGTTCCTTTGCATCGTTCATAACTTTTCATTCATGAGCTAATGACGATTTCTTGTGGAGAAATTAATGAAATATTCAATATGCTGCAATGAGTAAAAATAATTATTTCACTATGTCTACAAGAAATATATTCAGTAAAGGCTGTAAATTTAGTAACAAATACTGATTTAGTCACCACGTAAGTATTAACCGCTAAAAGAGCAACTTCTGATTTGTAGCTGCTTTGCAAATTTGCTCTCAAACTCTCTTGATTAAAGACAACGACAGTAAGAGGAAAATAATATAACAGATTCTTTCTCGAAATCCAACTAAAAGAAAATGGCCATTCAGAATGCTTTTCTATTAATATTCTGTGTATCAGACAAAATGAAATACGGTGTACATAAGTTGTAGCATACATAACATCTCTACAACAGTTAACTTTATATAAAATATTTTGGGATATTGCATTCATATTGTTACTGATTTTGTATATATGTAAACAATTTCAGTGAAATTATATACTGCGGCATCTTTTTGTATGATATAACATTAAATACTTGAAAGAGACAATGCTCTGTCAGAAAAATAAAGTTACAGATGCCAAGTCTATTTAATATTGAGTAAATGGCTATCTCGCTAAGCTGGCGAGATATAACCAATAATATAATCGCCAAATATTGCGAGAAAAAAATCTCCAAACATGGCGATCATTTGGCGACATTTGGGTCCGGCCTCTGTATACCTGTAATTGATATTTTGATTGGATAAATGTAATTGATGCCTATATGTAACTGCAGCCGCATCCGGTCCTTATGTGCCTTGTAATTTCGAGAAGTGGAAGGCACTAGAGATCTCTCGCTGACTGGGAAAAACTATATAAAACTGGATAGAGGATTTTCTATCAGTAGTTGTTAGTCCAGAGCGGAAAATGGACTATTGAGATATCCTCGAGAGCTTCCCTTTTTAGGTGTGCTTTGCATTGCGCTGCGTTTGACTTTCTTAGTAGTTTGAAGTGTAACGACTGATTGTCGTCTCTGATACTGAGAAAAGCTGTAAGAGTATTTTTGTGGAAAGTTCCAGAACTATAAAGTGTTTCTTTCGGAAAAAATAATTTTAACAGGCCATCATCGGCCAATCTATCGCGAACTCACACGCACGCAACAATATATTACGCCAAAATATTTCAAGAACGCAAGCTTTATAAAAACTCTAAATTTCTCAGATTAAAGTTTTAAAAATGTAGCATCAATTAGAAAATTCGAAGATTTACGTATTACAACATTACATTATAACATAAGAACAACACATTCTCTTTACAAACGACAAAGCATATTCCGTTGAAGAAACCGTATTTATTCTACGCGTTCGTCATTACAGAATATTACGGAACGATCTTTCATCGTAGAAGATCCCAATTGTTGCACTTTGTAACGAACATTGTAAATGAGTAATGAAACAAATACACTGCATTGTAAACACAAAAGTAATTTTAAAGTGTTAAGATATTTTTATTATTAGGTAAAATAAGTAACATTTTCATTTTTCAGGCTTATAACCCTTTTCTTATAGAACAAATGGGTTGCCTACATTCTCTTTATTATTCGTTCTTTCTGTCGCAGAGAACAGCAGCGATGAAGTGAACATTGTCAAAAGTATTTTATGAGCGTACTTTCTACTTTAGTAAATGTCTTTTTGTCTACTCCGATAAATATGAGAATAATCAATATCTCTCGTCTTGAAAGCATAAAAGACTGAAAGGAAATGAGATTCAAAAGTTGGAAGTTTTTGAAAGAATCAAATCTTTTAAGAAATTGCTTTTAAACATATTTCTGCCAATTTTCGATTTTATGAAAAGAGCAATCTTTTATGATTTCCTTAGTTTGATCTTATAAAATATGAAAGATGATTTTTAAATAAATGCATTCGTTATAATTCCCTTTAAATATATTATATAATAATATAGTAATAATAAATATTTATAAAATAATAACATGTAATAATATTTAATAATCTGCGACACTTATCGTCTGAGACCGTATACTGTGAAAACAAAAAGGGGGATAGTTCTACAGAGGCTGTTCGCACATTTTTTAGACGATGTATATTGCATTCACAAAACTAAATTACATAAAATTCTTGTGTTTTAAATGTTCTATTTGACATTCCTTATTCTGAACTATCTTTCGATACCGGATAATAATGCCTTTTGAAGTGTCAGAAGAGGTATTCTATCTCATTCCTCCCGAACGGCTTTCCAGAGTCCTGTTAGGGTTCTGGGACAACGTTTGGATAATGCAGTTTTTAAAAGTCCGAAAGCACAAAAATCCATAGGTGACACATCGGGAGATTTACTAGGGATATAAGTGAAGGGTATGGCCTTGATACTAGTTTTTTTTTCCATTTCTTTTAGGAAATTTACAGTGGATTTTGATGTGTGACTGCTAGCTTTGTCCTGATGGAGTCTCACAGATGGATGGCACTGTGGGTAAAGCGATGGTATTGCATTCAAAGAAATCGGCGACAAAATATGTTCCTGATAGTATATGGAGTTAATCTTGACATTTGTTTGCCCTCTCTTTATTTTTAACTTGCCATTATAAGAAAAAGCAGCAACAATCACGAATCCCTTAGAAAACATTTTTTTCGATTCTTTGAACCATGTACTTAAATTTTTTCTCCCCTTCTATGATAATAAATGGCTACTTTTTTGTTACAATCATTTAAATACACCCATGCTTCATCTATTGTGACAATTGTTTTCCATTTTTCTTTGGATAAGTGTTTCTCATATAGAATTCTGCAGCGTGTCCTGCGTTGACAGATATGCTTTGGAAGAAGACGATGCACATTGCATTTTTTCTCTTTCTTAAGATTTAAATCGACGTTTACCATTTTGTTTACAGTGTACACCGAGCATTTTAATGATTTTGCAACTGTCCTTTGACTAGAGGGATTTTCTTTTAACATTAAACAACGTACCTTTGCAATAGTCGAAGATGTCCGTTTTTTCCTTGAATACTTATTTGGAATTTTCGTCCCACTTAAGGCTATAATTTGACGTTTTTTTCCTTTCTTCTCGATGATATTACCTATCGACGCTTTAGATATCAGAAAACCATGACTCTCACGTCGTTTTTGGATAACGGAGTATGCATATTTCTCTTCGGAAAGAGCGTAAATGTAGCCTTCGAACCACTGCTTTGTTAAATTCCCCATTTTGAATAAAAACAAAACGTTCAAGCCACAGACGATAATTTTGACTTTTACAAACATAGTACAATTGCAATTACTTCTTTTGCAGCAAACGAGTTTTTATTACCGCTTACCAAAATCGTCTAAAAAATGTGCGAACAGCCTCTGTATATCTCCTCTTCTACTCGCTAGATTGAATCGTCAAATCGTAAATGAATCTTGTTCCACCACGAAAATGCTAGGACTCCCTCATATTTAGCAACACGTGTGAAATTTTTGGAGCTTGGTTGGGAAGCGATATAAGCCCCATTCTCCGACCTTTACACTATCGGATTTCATTTGTTTCAAAGTTTACAAAACTTCTTAAATAATAACAATTTAGGTAATAAAGATAACCTCAAATCGCACTTTGTTGAGTCTTTTGCCGATAAAAACCAAACCTTTTATGAGCGCGGAATCATGAAGTTACCAGAAAGATGGCAAAAGGTCATCACACAAAATGGAAGATATTTTACCAATTAAAGTTCATTTCTTGCCAACATAATGGAGCATTTTAGTGAATAATAATATAAATAGAATGATAATAATAATGAATGTTATTAAAGGCTCTAATGCAAACTTTTATCCATTGGCAATTATTATCAGTTATTATGAAAATGCGATTAAATCGTCCCGTAAAACAAGCTATCGTACTACTGAATGTGGTAAAAGTAATATAATTGTTGAAAATTTGGTGTTGCTAAATGCAGGTTTAGAGAAAATCGTATTCAAAAAATTAACAGCATTTCCTTCTGAAGTAAACTAGGGATGGGCAAAACCCTCCTTTAAGGGATCAGATCGGAATCGTCCGCTCACAGAAGTGAATTAGTTCTTTTTAACGATTCACCACTCACTAACAATGACCTTCATGAATGCGTTAGGAACAAACATGGATCAAGAGCGGTGTGCAAAGATATAATAACAAATGATAAAGCAAATTAATAAAACAATGCAGAACATCACAAGAATACAGAACAATAAAAGGCAGTCATAAAGAATTCAGATATTTACGACAATGTTTTCTGACTTTATTACTGCAGTTTATTATTTGTTTTCTAAAATGGGCACTAACCATTGTAGACGTCGAGCACTACTAAGACCTGAAGATGTGGTCGCTTTAAAGGCACCTATTAGGTGGCCCAACCTATGAAGGGACGGACAATTTACATCCATGCCTTTTCCGGGATTCGAACTCGAGGCCTTCGGTACGGCAATCGGAGTCACTAACCGGTTTCACGTTTGGTCGGGTAGTGTGTTGATTTTATGGTATTGAAATTAACACAGTAAGAAAGTTATTTCTGGAATGCTCTAAGGGGGTAAGGAAAGAAATTATGTTTCTGAAGGGGAAGGTCAGGGGTACCCGAGAGAGAAAATATCGGGAACCGCTGCTCTAGTTTAAACTCATAAATAGCCCAAGATAACGATTTTTATTTTGAACATTTTACGTCATCGAATTGAATTAAGGCCAAGAAATATTATCGGGAAAAAGGAGATAAATGTGACACGGAAAGTGGGCCAGAAAATGTCAAAATGGTTCAAACCTCTGATGCAATAGTCGGTGGATCATAAACTGCCAAAACATTTCTTCTTGACCAATAGCGCTTGATTTTTTTCATTATAAAATACTTGTATTAGTATTTGATCTTATCATTAGCTAAAGATTTACTGATATTGTTACATTTACTGACCTTGCTATCAAAACAATTAATGAGTTATCCTAATTTAATGTGCGCTGAAATTTTTGCTTTCCTTGATTAAAACAGGGTGCGCAGACTAAAATATATACATATATATATATATATATATCGTATAAGCATTTAATGTGATATCTACATACATAAAATTCTTTTTTCTACGCTTTGTGAAAAATAATTATTACCTGCGTTGAGAACAAACAAATTGGAGTCGTTATAGAAACTCATTTATTCTGGAGCAAGTGGCAATTTTTGCCCTGTGAGTTCTCTTCATGGTTTTTAAATGAGCTTTCAAGGTTACGTTAGATTGTAAAAACCTTATTTTGTTCTAACCAATTATTTTTAGTTTTAAAAACTTTCCTTTTCTTCTTATTTCAGTTTCCTGCCAGAATGTAAATTTAATGACGTATATGCAAATTTAAGTGAGTTGGAAACAGTACTTTCGCAACAGTTTTAAGAGTTTGCGGTAGGAGAGTTTGTGCTTTAGCTGCGAAATATGCAAATGTAAATCACGCAGTCAAAAAACTTCAAGATCTTCGATTAAACAGTGGTGTATGCAAGGGAAAATCCAAATTAATGCCTCAAAGTCACAGCTCTTCATCATTCGGAAATGCAAAAGGAACTCGCCGATCGAAAAACAACTTACTTTCCTCAACGAAACTATTTCGGTGGTTTCCCAAGCCAAATATTTTGGTGTTTTATTTAATAACCGCCTTACTTGGACACATCATGTTAATAATGGGCGTGACAGGGCACTTAAAATCATCAAATGCTTATACCCAATTATTGAGAAATACTTTTCACTGGACCCGAACAAGAAAAGACTTATTTACCTCTTCGTTATCAGACCAGTCATGATTTACGCTTCGCCGGCATGGACAGCTATCTCTGATAAGGAACTTAAGAAGCTTAAAGTAGTGCAAAGCAGATATCTTTGCATTATTAAAAATGCCCATTTCGTCCGTAACA